>VXBW01006173.1:13855-240420 GCA_013400375.1 Thinocorus orbignyianus | reverse complement strand
CCCCCCCCCCCCCCAATATTTTACATACAAAAGAGTTTGTAAGGTCATCTACAGAGGTTTTGGTATCCACCAAAGCTAGAGCATCACCATCATAATTTCTTGAAGGACTTAAAATCTGGGGATACTTGCAAGTCAGACAAGTTCATAGTGTTTTATATATATTAATGACACAGCAAAACTAGTCATCTCAAACAGCACACCACCTTCAACAGAGGACTAACTCATATTTCACTACAAAAACACTTAACGATTCGCTTGTTTCAGGTATTTAACAAATGAAACCTTACAGCAAAATGGAACATACAGGAATGCTTTTTTTAAAGAAAATTTTAAAACGCTTCTAGCACCTTCCAAGTTTTGAAAAACAGTAATAAAGTATATAAAACCAGATGATAATTGTTTCTAATACTATTTCTCTAATCGCTTTACAATTCAAAGGCCAAGAAAGTTCTTGTGGACTGTGTCCACCTGAAGTCCTGTTCCCTTCCCCATCATAGCAAGTACACACTAAGCTGTTAGCTGCAGCAACGCTAATTAAAAGACAAAAACACATGACTACATTAACAGTGAAGTTGCCAATTAGCACATAAGGCTCCTTCATTACTGCTGCTGCAGGAAATGCGAAGCATGATGTGGACAGCAGTCATAAAAGTAAGACATTTTTAAAAGGCCAATGGGTCACATTTTCAGCTTACTTCAGAAGTTCTGCTGAAATCAGTAGCTGAGAAATTGACCTACAGGAAAGGAAAAATCCTACAACATTTTGTAAAAACCACTAAAGAAAAATATTGCTATTTTCCACATCTGCATTCACAATGATTTTCAGAGAAAAGAGTACTTGTCTCAGTGTAGCCAACAAAAAGTATTAAAACAATTAAAATAAATTAAAATTTAAAAACAAAAGCTTTATACTCCACATAAAGCTTCCCCATAAGGGACTAACAGATACTGAAAGCAGTCCAGGTGATCTCAGCTTCCTTTATTCTTTAGAAGTCATATTTATTTTTGTGTCCTTCAGTCTCCTTCAATGACAATTTTATGAAAGCTAATCTAGATCTCCACAACCCTAGAGCTGCTACCATAAAGTGAATGTACTCTTCATATACTCTGTATTTCCTCAGGTGTCTCTTTATTTTTTTTCCTTTCTTTTTAAAGGTTTTGAATTCTAACTCAGAGATCTCATGGTAAATAAAACTGCAATACTTTCAGCATTATCTCCGTGGTGAGAGTTGGAGTGTATATTTGTTTTTCACTTGCTCCCTTTTAATCAAGCATTTTGTTGACTATAATCAATTTCTTCTCTCAGCAGTAAAATGTGCAATTATCTACAATGAAGAAGGTGTGTCTAAGGAATAGGGTGGGGGGAAGAGAAATCAGTGGAACCATCTGTCTGACATTCCTACAACATTATAAGAGACTTGTAATTAACTGCTTGCCTACCAAAGTCTGCCAGCTTTAACTCCCCCGTGTCACTGATCAGAAGATTCTGTGGTTTCAGGTCCCTGTGCAAAATGTAACGCTGGTGGATGTAAGACAGTCCTCGCAGCAACTGAAATAAAAATAACTGAAAAAGAGGGGGACAAAAAACGACCTCTGTTAATATTTTGCATATAACCACAGGTGATTTCTTCACAACATGCAGGGTGCTTGCACATTGTGGTAACATTGTGCCAGAATTCCTCCCGAACTAGTGTAATTCCCTCCCAAATTTAAAGCACAAAAATTTCCATCTCCAAGCTCTACTTCCACTCAGAGATTCAATCTGCCTGCTTTAAAAAGAACAAGAGCAATACAACCATGTGCAGAAGGCTCAATTTCTACCAAATTATAATTACATTCTATTTATCCATATGGCCTTAGAGATCAGGTGGTAGCCTGAAGACAGATGTGCACCTTCACTAATTATAGGAAACAACAGTACAGGGTGGATAGGGATGGGGACATAAGGCTGGGGGATGGGACACTGGAGCTAAAACAAAGAATAATTTAGTATTATAACAATAATGCCTGCATACCCAAGGAAATCTGCAAGTGTGATAGGCTCTCTCCTTCAAAGTTTTGTTTTGTTTTGTTTTTTAATTGGAGTTGCTTATGTATTTTCCATCAGGAAATAGTAATTCTCACAGAACCTAAAGATGACTTTTGAAACCCAATTACAATAGACTTTAAGGTAAATTTAGACACGAACCAATTCATCCCCATGCTTCTTTTAATCCTTCACTGCACCCTACAAATGTTTTCCCTACAGCTCAGCATTGATACTGTGTATTTTTGTAATTTACATTTATGAACCGACAGCTGGATGATGGAGATCTTTTGTCTTCTCCTTTTCATCTCCTCTCCCATCGTTCACCTATTTTTATTGGCAGCTGCTGTGAAAGGCAGTGTGTTACCCTCACTGATTTTGTCAATACAAAGGGTAAACAATCCTTTCCCAGTAGTTTTCTTTGCAGTTTTGAAAAATCTCCCCAAACATACAGACCCTTTTTATTGCCTGAAATATTGTAAAAAATTCTATTTTCCAAATGAGAACACAACAAGCCTTTGCAAACCCAAACACGGAGGAGTCAAGGATTCAAGAATGGACCGTGTTTCTCACAGCTCAGCAGCCAATGAAACATGCTCTGCCAGAAGACGTGGAAACCACACCAAAGATTTGGGAAATGGCAACCTGGACACATGAGAATTTCAAATTAACCTGCAGCACAAGCATCCTATTTAGTGACTGCTGAAGTGAGGAGATATTATAAAAGGGGTTATAAAATCTGATTATAGTAGAGAATAAAGGCTGACATGAGAGAAATAGAAATGTCGTGTTACTGAAGTTGAAATGAATTTAATTGCATCTCATTTTTTCCCTGAATGCAGACACAATACACTGTATGTTTAGCTATTTAGGCAGGGCACAAAGAGCTACATCCATCACCTTGTTGCTGGGGCTGGGTCTAACAATGTGCTGCAGAAACGTAAGAGCAAAATGCAGAAACAAGAAAATAGCAGGAAAGTCATATGTAATAGGCACATTCCTTTTTGAATTGGTGGTTAAAATGGATCTCATGGTACACAAAAACTACTTTAATAAGGGCAGAAAGCAGAAACAGCTTTCCTCAGAGCCTTAAAATATAAACTAAATTCTATTAAATGCCTTAAAATTAGTGGTTTTTTTAATGAAAGTGTAGAGAAAATATCCACTTTGCTAGGCTAAATCAATGGTATTTAACTTCAAACTTTATTTTTAAATATGCAAAGAAATTTCAGTTATCATGTTATCTCACAGCACCATAAACTTTAGAATTCTTTATAATATTTATTAATGTGGGTTTTCATTTGGTTTTAATGCAAAGAATCAAATGATTTGCCACAACCTGCTAAAAAGAAAACCCAGTTAAGCAGAACAAATGTCTGCTCTTGAGGACAGCATTGGAGCACAGTCATATTCCAAGTTTGTAGACATGTACTTATCAAGTACTTCCACAAAAGTCAGTTTGAGACACTGTATCAATTACTTCCTCCTTGATTGTGAGAACAAAGAATCTGGCCCTAGATACAGAAGTAGGAAGCTACATGGAACCTTTTAGTCTATAGAAGATGCACAAAACTCTCGACTCTACCCCCTCTGCAGCAAGGGACTGCAAATGGAGCTGAGCTGGACTAGGAATTCACATCAGCTCAGAAAAAGGATGAAAGCAAGGTTGGATTAATGTGCCTATCCTTTAGCATGCTCATATTGCTGTATTAGTAGTTACTTTTGAAAAGTAATGCACAATACTACACAAGCTTTACTATCACACTTTGATAACACAAATTCTCCTGCTTGTTCTATGTACCAAAACACACCAACTGGGCATCACGTAATGTTCTGTATTCCCCTTGTGTGTATTCAGCATCAATTGATATAATATTTATTCTTAATAGGCCATCAAATGTAAAAATATCAGCAAAAGAAATCCAACCCAGGGCACCTCACCTCATGCTTGCAACCAGTGTACTTCTCCCTGTCATCCAGAGGATATTACAGGCTTTTATCAATTATTGACTATTTACAATGGCAAAAAAGAAGTAATAAATCCCCACAGTACTATCTCACACCCTTGGAAACCAACACAACCTAATACAATGCTCAGTTACATTGGGGTTTACCAGATTGATTGGGAGTTTTAGATCTACTTGTTTTAAAGCATTAACATAAGAAAAAACGACCTGGTAATATATATTAGCACAGAAGCAGTAAGAAATGTCTTTGCGTGACTTCTGCTAGCATGTCTAAAGCTCATCAAGCACAATCTTTTTATCACTGTTAGTTTGATATTCTTTTCACTCCTCCCAACCAGGATAATACCCACAAGATAAAATCCAAGTTTTCACTTCTAACAATGTCCTGGGGAAATACTGAACTTCTTAGGTCAAGGCTTTGTAGACTCTGTAGCTTACATTGTCAGAATAGGAAATTCCAGGAACAAAGTGTTGACATGAGATGAATTTGCATCCCTAGGAACAGAGGATCCCATCTGAATAAAAAATTATTAGCTATTTGAATCAGCGAGATTTTAATGATTGTAATAAACTTTATCTCAATAGAAGGTTCGCCTATCTGACCTCCCTGGAACCAAGTTATCTCCAAAATAGTTTTAGAATAATTCACTCCAAAATGCATTTATAAAGGTTTCTAACTTGCTCCTGCATTCCTTACACAACAGTCTTACCGAAGACAATGTCACACAGAAATGCATAGAATTATAGCCACTGGGAATGCATACCATCATTACTTTTAAAAAAAAACAGATTTTTCCACTTATTTGCAGCAGAACTGCAAAGTAAAGAGAGTGGAAAGTGTTAATTTGCTAACTTCTATTCTCTTTAATGTTCTCTTAATCATTTTTTGTCCCCTCTGGGTAGTACTACCGTCATTTGCAATGAGTAAGGTGTGCTTAATTAACTGAGCATAAAGACACTCCCTTATGATCAGTCATAGTAATCTGCTAATGTTCAATAAATGGAAGACTCTCTCAGGTTTTTTTCTCCTGCGTGGCAAAGGTATAAATAAATTCAATTCAATTAAATCTCCTTTTCTACCTTTCACAAATTCACTTCCACTCTGAACTAGGTCACAGTGGCAACTGACAGCTCATCAATTTTAAAGACACTGGAAAAAGTGTTTTCTTCATCCCTACAATATTTGCATATTTTTTTTGCCATATGTGAATCATATGGATCAGACAGACAATAAATTACATAGGCACACACAAGATAGGAAAGTGACATTCTTCTAGCATGAATTTTAACACACTGATAAAGATTATGCGTTTACTGTTCACAGTTGTGCATATTATCGAATCATTAAGTGACACAACTGACAAAGTGAAATGCTGATGCCATATTTAATGTCTGATAACTAAAAAGTCTAATTTAAATAATCAATTCTCAATGCCATGTGTAAAAGATAACCTTAATTTGGCACAACGTTATTCTGTCTGCTGTACACCTGCTTGTTTGCTGAACGAGGAATGAAAAATTGCAACTTCTTAACCACATTAAACAGCAACACTTCCTCCTTAGCGTATCTGTTGAAATAATATTTTTATTTCACCTCTACATCAGCAGCATCACTATTTTCAGTGAGAAGAGAGATTTGAAAAGCACAACATTAGTTAGATTTGCTTTCAGCAACAACTGATAAAATTTAAAGCACCACCATAGTAGGTATTCACCTTAGAATAAACGGGTGTCAATAGAATAGGTGAAAAAAGACGTAAAAATTCATCACAGCTGAATATCCTATCGTGGTTTAATTGCCCGATTCCTGTGTACCTAAGTTTATGGCAGCCAGCCTTCCACATGATCACGTATTTGTCACATACAGATGCATGACTGGCCATGTAATTCAACACTTGTCTCCAACAGAAAAGCAGACCACAAACCTCTTGTCCGTGCCACAGACCTTCATACAGCCACATGACAGAAAGAAAACAGAAGCACACGGGGTAGGCCTACATCACACCACAACTATGACCTAAAACCGAACACATTTTTATCACGTTTTTCAGATCCTATGCTTTACTAAAAAGCATGTGGTTTTATATCTTCCTAATAATGAATGGAGCTACTGCTTAGCGAGAGCCAGTGTGCAATGCTCTGCTTCTGCCAAAGCTGAAGCATTTGCACTTCAAGTGCAGTAAGCCTCAGGTGGATGGAATACAGGAGTTGCCTAATCCTTCCATGTTCTAAATGCTTTCCTCCCCTTTGTGCTTCGCATTATTCTAAAACTGTAATCGGTTCAGTGGTAAATATTTATGTTTATAAAGGACATCAGATGACAACTGCCCTATGGCTTTGACTCAGATTATTAATTTTCATTAGTCAAAATTATTCACCTCACAAAAACAGATTCAACTTTAAAAACTACAACCATCAGTTAATGCCAGTGATGTCAGTACTGCAGTACGAAAAGAATTAATACAAGTGATTAAGCGTCAGAGACTTCTGATAACATCAGACAACATTCACTGTATTTCAACATTTTCAATTCAATGAGCACTTCATCTTGTTTAGGAGGTCAGTAATAAAACTTTGGTTTAATAAATCCTGTATTTTTATCATATCCGATCTGACATTTTTTGGTTTGTTTCTTTTTAACTTAGAGTGCTATGAAGTGGACTAATTTCTTCTCAAGCATTTAGCACAGAAAAATGTTGCACCATCCCATTATGTTTCAATAGTTCCTATAAAATATATTTCTTTTAAACTATTTTTTTTTCTGAAACTCAATCATATTTTTTACAGAGATTATTTGGCCACCCTAGGAAATTTAATACGCAAATTCCACTCCCCACTTTGCCACATACCTTACATGTGACCTTGACAGTCAACCGTTTTCTCCAACTCAATATTACAACGATAAAACACATTTTTAAAGGTTGCGGTGGCAGTAGGGCTTAGTTGGTCGAGGTTTTCCTTCAAACGTATCCATCAGTTATGCAGAGAAGACTGCTATGCCTTGCTTCGTAGGAGCAAGAAAGGCTTAGAATTGAGATGAGTAAGAGCTCAAGTCCTGAAGGCTCCTGGTAGAAGGTTGAATATTCCTGTTCCCTGCACGCAAAGTTCAACAAGAAGGCCTGCCTATTTCTTCTTATCACTTTCTGGCTCTGGCAAGAGAAAAGGTACCCAGGGAGAACAAATCAAAGCAGCAATCTTAGATGGAATAAGAACAGACTAGGAATTATTTTCCTCTGGTCACAGTCAATGATAGGAACCTTCCAAGTTGTCTGAAGTAAAAGATTTCAAGAGTGATTAAGAGAGAGAGACAGTTCTTGTCTAGTTGACAACCATGTTGACATTCTGGCTGGTGTTGCTGAATTGAGGAACAACGGGTCAGAGGTAAGTATCTTTTTATTTTGTCAGAAATCACTTTTTGAAGTCAAGTGCTCATATAAACCAGCCTAATACTGCAAGAAAGGACAAAAACCTCTAAACCTAAAACCTCTAATACTGCAAGTAGAGGTAAAAAGGGCCTAGATAAAAAACGAGGATGCTTTTCCCCAAAGATTACAGTTAGTCAATGCAGCATCACTAATTAAAAAGCAAATCAGCTTTCATTAGTGGATTTATTTTTAAGGCAGGAATGCAAACAAGCAATACATGCATGACAGATGCAAGCCTGTGCTCCACTCATTCCACCAGTAATAGGAGTTACAGAAAATGTATTCAACTGTAAAATAAATGCATCAAAACATAAAGATTAATTTACTTGCATTAGTGAGAATGTAATAATTTGGAGTAAAAGATATAGGCAAAATAAAGATGAAAACTCAAAGGTTAAAAGAAGTTCAGAATTGTTACATTTCACAGGACATGCCGAAATGCACAAAAAAGATACTTAAAAATTGCATTATGAATTTACTGCACAAGAACAATTTATGGACAGCTGCAAACAAAGGCTCAGCAGAACCAAGAAGGTAAGTCTAAAGGCTGGTTGAGACAGCCCTGTACCAGACAGAAAGGAACACATGTCAGAATGAAGATAGTAATGAAAAAAAAGCCTAGCAGGTCAGTTAGCTGCTATGAGCCATTAGAGTTCCTCCTGTAGGAAGCAATCCAGATGTTTCAACTCAAGAGTCTAATTCCATTCTGTTCCAAGTATGAACTATTTTTAAAGGCAGCGACAGCTGTAGGAGAGAAAGCCAGGAGTACAGATTTCAGTAGTCCAGGCCAGGAGGAACAGCATAGGGAGAGTCAGGAGCAAGTCCTGCACCCCAGTTTGCCACAGCCACATTTTGGGGCTTGGCAAGCACCACATGGAATACCCCTCTAAATCAGCTCTTAGCTCCAACCACGTAGAAGGCTACAGCAGTAGATCCCTACAGAAACATAATTACATATGGGGCCATGTACTTAAGATTTATTGCTTGCCTTCAGTTTTGGAAAAACTGAGAAAGATGTCTTCAAAACAAGAGAAGAGAAGATGAGGCTGTGCCAACTAAGCAGGAACTTAATAACCAATTACCTTTCTCTCCACATCTATAAATATATTACTGAACACAGTATGCTAATATATAGTTATAAATAACTGGTAGATATTCGGGCTTGCTAGTTACCAAAGATGTATACAATTGTGTATTTGGAGTTAACAGAGTTCAGAGAATCTCTAGATTGAAACAACTGCTTTCTGCCAATTTCCCTTCTAGTTGATAAATATATTGAAGACACCTAACCACACTTATGTCACCAGGATACTTGGTTTAATGTTCCTTGGGATAGGTATTTTAATAACCAACTTCAGATAATAACACCTCAGCTTCACACACAAATTCTTTGGAGAGTTTAAATGTTATTTGGTGTTATTTGTGAGACTTGGGCCTCCATACACGAATTAGAAAATTCTGAAATCATTATGTCTGAATACATATGTGCCACTAAAAATGCTAAATATTTATAATATTTTAGGAAGCAATATTTTTTGTTTGCATAGAATACACTTTCCCAAGACTCCTACAACTGCCAATTGAGATATTCTTCTTCATAATTCATATATTACAATATTCTGCTTACTCTTTTTAGACTATTTAAGTGACAGTAAACAGCCTATTTGAAACCATGAAGAAAGGCAATGTCAAACACAACACCCGAGGGGACAGCAATATGTGTGTCCATCAAAGTAATTTGGATTTTATTCTATTTACAATTCTTCATCTAAAAGTAAGCCTAAGGGAACATGTATTGTCCTTAGTTTGTAAATACAGTGAAAATTCAGAAATATAATTAGGCTGAAGATGTGCTATAGAAACCAAAACAAGTAAACAATGGCTTTGCATTTACAGGAACTACTGTATAATATTCTTTGGAAAGATGTGTGATTGTGTGGTTTTGTATTTATAAAAACTGGCAACAAGCCAGAAAGGAATATCCATCAGTAGTCAATACTGTCCTTAAGAACAAAACTAAAAGGCAGGGTGCCTTTTGTCATACGGGACGAGCATCAATGGCTTAATCTTACAGGCTAGCCCCAGAGAATTGAGACTAATTTATTGCTACTGGAATGTCATTGCTGAACTGGAAGTTTTTTAAAGTGGATTTAGGGATCATATAATCAGTGATTCTGAACAAACACTAAAAGTCTTACTAAAAGTGAAATGCCTGAAGGACCAATAGCAAGAAGGGGTTGGCACGGAGAGAAGGCGAATTAACATGGTTCAGCTCAACCCTTAAAAATCAGCTGTAGCTCCTCACAGACAACTCTGCCCAGAAACTAAAACTAAAATAGGTGGCAAAGTCTCAGAACCAGATTTATATAAGTTGACAAACTGAGTACATTGCAACAAAGCATTAAGATATGTGGTAACCATCCCCCCTCCTCTGTAAGAAGAGAGGAGCATATGGTTTTTGTTTTGCATGCTGGTGATGGTCTGGGACTTGTTAGCATATATCACTGGGTTCCTTCCCCTCTGCAACTCATGTCCTGCCAGCTGAAGAAATCTCTCTGTTGGGCTAAGCAGGTATTTTTCACTCATAGCTTTGAGAGCAGGTATTTCACTGAAAACCCCAGGCAGGCTGCTTCAGCTTTTAAGTGGCAGGAGCTCAAATCATTATGCTAGCTTTCAATAATTACAGCATGAATTAAAGCTAGCCTTTGCTGCTGGCCTGGAAAAAGAGTCTACTAAATGTATATAATCAATTTTCATTAATATTATTAAAAAGAATTTTAATAGTCCAATGGGATTGCTCATCATAGAAGGGTAGTTTTATCTGCTCCAACTTCCTAACGTTTTCTCTCTTTTTCCAGTTTCTTTTTTATTAATAATCCATCTGGACTTAAAAAAGCCTTAACTAGCAACACATCAGGACTCTACACTTTGCTTCTCAAAGGAATATTTCTAACGTGCCCATAAGCTTCAGAAGCATTGCCGAGCACTGTTGTTAGATGGCAAAGACGGGCATGGGAATACATGCAGCAAAATTCAAAAGGGAAATGCTGCTGCTGCAGTTCCCTCCACAGGTGCTGTTTTAAAAGACAGGTATCTCAAGAATCAGTACAGTGATGCGTTAGCAAGCCCAACTATCCCCCTCAAAGACAAGCTCCCCAGGCCCTCATACAACCAAGGAAAAGGACAGTTATGTGAATCATGATGTCATCTCAGTGGCCAACAATTACAGCTACAATAACTACTGCATATTAGACCTTCAGCTATACGGCACTGCAGCCTTGGAGGAGGCCTTACAAATCTGAAGCAGCACGAAGAATTTTCAAGGCCAGACTTAGTTTATCCCAAACCTCTGAGAGCCAAATGTGAAAGTATCCACACAGGGAAATGAAACACAAAACCATTCTTTGAACAAGCATATTCAGCACACGAAACTCTCCTTAGGAAACTGAGCAGTGAAGAAAACTGAAAAGTTTTAGTGGTTGAAAAGCTGGTCCCCACCTCAGCCACCTTTAGCCATTTCAAAGTGCTGCACTCACAGAGGTACTGTGACGCTGGCACTGGGAGGAGACCCATGGGCTTTCCCTGGCCACACCAGCAAAATGTCTGAGTGACAATCTTATATTACAAGGAGATTTTTTTTTGTTGTTTTAGTATGGCCAAATACATGCAGAAAGGAAGAATTTTTCTGATTTCCTTTTTTTTTAAGATGGCAACCATTCTCATTTAAATCATATGTTGTAGATGCCGCTTTTTAAGTGAAAGAACATATAAAATTAATTAACCTACATTATACAACCAGCTGATGTACAACAATGATCAGCTATTCAAAAAATATTCTTTCTTTTCAAAATATTTTCTTTTATTAAGCCAAGCAGGCTTCCTGAATTTTCCAGGAAAGAGTAATTTTTTTTTCCCATTAACTTCTCAATTTTAAGAAACTAAATATTGGAATAAAGCTCTCAGCATGACAAGTGAAGATTTAAATACTTCCAAAGTACAACAACAATGGAACTGATGTCAAAGTGCAAGGCAAGTGTAATAAACAGCATCTGGGTGATCTATACACCCACAACATATTCTGCATGTCTGACTGGCTCCCATTTGATGCTAACATAATTTGGCTGACTTCCCAGAAAGCAACTGGATCGAGTCTCTACCAATCTATTTTTCTGTTAAATCCTGCTAATAAATTCCCTCCTTTCTGCATGATGATTCCCACTATCTACCTTAGAAGGAAAAAAAAATTAAAAAACTGAGATCAACTATGAAAATGTTTCACCAAGATAGAGTGAGCAAAAAGATTAGGGAAGATTTTATGTGCTCATATAAAAAGTAGTACATTCAGCTAATATAACTCAGTGCAGTTTCCTCAGACTCAGTGAACCTACACTTCTCTCACTAAAGGTCTAATATTGACACCCTAAAGCATGTTTACTCAAGGGTTTTAGTGCAGTATTGTCTTAAGATCAAATGTTTGAATGGAGGGGAGAGGTTACCAGTATTTACTCATATATTCTGGCTCTCAATTAATTTTATAGACTTCAGAATGTCTTTTGTGGGAATGTTCAAATAACTGCATTTTTAGTTATTTTTAAAGAAAAAATATTTTAAAATATAGTTCACGTGGCAATCAGTTTCCCTTTAGCTAATAATCAGTTTCTATGAAACAACTGATATGACACTTCATACACAGTTACTGCTACTGTGTTTGTTTTGAATGTGTGTTCTTTTTGACTCTTACCTTCACATTTTCTGGATTAAGCCCTCCAGGGTGTTTGTCCATGTACTGACATAAATCAGTGTGCTAAAAGAAAGTCAGATGGAAAAAACTGTATTAATATCTGTATGACTGCAGCAATAAATATCCTTCTAAGTAGGAGTGGACAGAGCAAATGGAAAGTAAGGAGATTTTTCAGCCACACGTGCACACACACACACACACACGTACTTTTACAATCTATTTTATTTAACAATCTTGGTAACTGATATAAATATTCAGCAAATGCAAATTATTATTTTTTCTTAACATCCTGTATATAGTAAAATAATTATTTGAATTTTAGTATCATGTTATATCTTTTAAGGACAGTATCACCATCAACATCATAAAGGTAATATCTGAAGGGAAAAGGGAGATCCTAAAGGGAAAGCCTCAAATGTTACTCTCATTATTCACATTAAAACATTGTCTTTTAAATATAATTTTATGGTGATTCTAGATTAAGATCGGTTAACGGTTTAGAAAATACATCTGAAAGGTACTGCGTATCAGAGTACTGAACGATACTTTCCTGCTCAAACAGAAACACATATTATGCACATATGTAGCCATTAAGTACAAATATCTTAGAAAACTACTTCACTGAAGACTCAAAACTTCTCAGTTTTAACTTCATAATTACCTATATTCTCTGCAAATATACGATAACATCTCTTCAGAAAATAAGCGAGCTTGCAACGTATGCATTAACGTTATTTTTAATTTATAATTATTTATTGCTTTTACTATGGAAACATTATTTTCTCTGAATTTTTCTTCACTTTCCTACCAGTCAGCAGTATGCTTTCAGTGAAGCGGCATGTTGCTTCTGATTTACTTGCACAACTCAGCTTCTGGAATTACGCTCAGAATAAACAAAGCAAAAATATGCACTAGATTAACCACCAAAAACTCAGAGACTGATCTGCCTTCCACACCTGGTTTCTGAACACATCTGGCAAAAATCATCCAGCACTCCTTGAAAAGCTACTTGGCAATATCTGCCCCATGTACACTCCAAGAAAATATAGGCAGTTTTCAAGGTGAGAGTTCTGGACAAAAGCTGCCTTCCACATAGAAGAATAGTTTCTCTGTGCAGCAATTCCAAGTCCAGGAGCCATTCTGTAGTGCTCTTTTGCAGAGCTACATGGGAACATAGGAAAGTCCAAGTCTTCTCAGACACAAAATTCATGCTAGCCACAACTGTTCCGTGTAATCTCTTCTGAAGTCATAACTATAAAAACACACTGAGCACGTAGAATTAATACTGCAGTGATGTAAGATGCACAGGCTGATGAGGTTGTGCACTAGCGCACCTTTTTTCAGGGATTCTTACCCAGCTTCAAGAGAAGCCTTGACTGCAGGAAATCACTGGAGTCCCAAAATGAGCAGTGTGAGCATCACAAGGGCAGAGGGCATGCTTAGACAGGCAAAGCACACTAAATATAACAGAGCTTCTTCCAAAACACAGGCTGCAGCAAGCAATACTTCAATTAATAGTTATCACACCAGTGAATCCATTTACAAAGAAAATGAAAAAATACACCCCTACCAGTGAATAGTCACTCAGTTTTTCCTTGTTTTACTGTATCAACACCAAGGAAACATGCTAAACTTGTCAAGTATTTGTTTGGAAAAACTGACAGGTTGTGAGTTCTAATCCTGGCACAAGAGATTGCCTCTGGCAAAGCACCAGCTGAAACACTATTACTGCAGGTGATGCCACTCTTTGTGGTTGGTGTCAAATAAGAAGTTCGGCCGACTCCCCTGTTTTAATGGGTTATCTCTTATTGCACAGAAAGATCAGCCCGATGGAGTAACATGTTCTCTTCTCTAACTTCAGTAAAAATCCTCAGAGTAGTGACACCTCCTGCAGTGCTTGGGAGAAGTTTAATGAAGGGCCTGAAATTTCCCTTTAGAAAACCTGGCAGAGTGAAGATGGCAGCGCTGTCCCATCCACATCACAACAGCTCACCCACACCTCTCATGGACCCCGAGCACGGCATGCTCCCTCACGTTGGGTGGCTGAAGGAGATGGATTATTATTTCCCTGCAGTTCAGTCTTCCAGCCTTTGTGGGTGACAGATAACCTGTACGTGGGAAACTTACTTCCTTCTTCACTATTTCTAAGATTTGCAACTAGTCAGCCAACACAAACAAGACCAGAAGCCAAATCCAATGCAACTTATTAAGGTCCCATCCCTGAAGCCCCAGCAGCCCAGCTGCCCACCAGCTGCACCTTCCTATTCACCAAAGGCTTTCTAAGAATAACCTCTTCAGAGTCAGGTCACTAGGAAAAGTGATGTCACCCATTTGTTTCCATAATGCTTGCAGTGAATTGCGAGGATATCTCCATTTTCTTCTACATATATTTCAGTTATTATTTGGACACATTTCCTCCATACATGAACATCAACAATGATCTTGTTTGTGTTACGCATCTTGCCTCTCCTCCCTTCCCCGAAGACCATGATGACTGGTAGCCTGGCATAACCTTCTGCAGCAGTAGTTCTCTCCTTCAAAAACCAATTACTTGCATTTACCTACGATTCAATGTAAGCGGCAATTTCTGTAGAATCCTCAAAACCTTACATAGTCAATTGTGTATGAGTCTTTTGGCATCTATTTTCCACACACACACACGTGCTACAGATACAGAAAGACCTATACCAAACCCTCATTCAGACAGTAAACAGAAATAGAAACTCTTTGTCCAAATCTTTTGAAAATTTGCCCCCATAAAACTTAGTTAGAGTCCTTTTCCTAAAAGGAACTGAACACTATGGTACTAGCTGAGAAAGCAACTTACAAAGTTACAGTACATTGTTCCTCACTTAAAAAAAAAAAAAAAGAGGTAGCAGTAAAGCAAGGGCAGCATCATCTGCTCTTGGTTTCCCAAGGTAAGGACTCAATGCACATTGAATTACATATCAGTATAGCCGGGAAACCTGACAGCACTGCAGGGGCAGCTGTTTCTAAACCTGCTTTCCCTTCTGGTGGGCAAGTGTCTGCTCCAGTTCTTGTGCACTCAACTGACATTGCAGACAACGTGAATGCTAACTTCAGAAAAGCGTTAAAAGAAAACAGAGAGCAAACTGGATGAATGTAGTTTTCTAATGGTATCCTGTGAATTGGTACCATATAGATGAAAGGAGTCTTTTTCTTCATACCATATTTTGAGGTAGAGGGCAACATGCTTTCCCGAGTGGAACAGTGCCTGCAGATACAGCATGCAATACTCTGACACTAGGGTCTTTGCTGTCGTTACCACTTTGATCTAATAAAAAAAAAAAAAATAATTCAAATATTGGCAACAACATAAAACCATGCCCAAAAAAGGTACGAAGACAAGAAACAAATTGACCAAAACACCCTTTACAGTCCTTTCCCCACTGTCTCAAAGGGTGAGGGCTCCTCACAGGGAAGTAGGATACATTAGGAATGCGGTACAGAGAATTCCAAGTAATTGCAAACATCTGTCACGCACATCTTGATCCCAGGTGGACCTGGCTAGGCCAATTCTGCTTCAAGCTAGTTTTCAAAAAGTCTATAGCCATGCTGTTAATCCGTAATACATATAAATCACCACAAGTAAACCCATGCTGGCAGAACGTGTATTTTAGCTTAAGTTCAAAATCCTGTTCATCCCTGCTCTTAACACTCCACCAGTTCACCCATATCTATATGTGCAAATTAGCACTCATCTGTTGATAACAGCTATAAAAAGATTAGAGCTAAATCAAGTTTCCATAACGAAGAACACAAAAGCTAGGAAAGTCTAGAATTAACAGGGTTTATCCAACCCTTTATCTCTTTGCCCAATGTACAACATGGTAACTTCTTAGATGCGTAAGGTGATCCCATACTTTTTTCGCTTCATAGGATTAGACATGTTCATTGAACAGAATAGGTGGGACAGAATTACAGAACAGTTATGCTGGTTTTGTGTTTTTTCCCATTCTCATGCAGCTTGCAGTCTCCAGCTTATTTACTACTTTAAAGGTAGAAATATTAATCTCACAAGCTTTCCTGCCCTGCTTATTGCTATGCTATTCACATGCTTCATAAACATAACTTCACAGCAATCCAGGGAAGATGTGGCATTATTCCCCTTTATCGGGCAGGGAACTGAAGCAAAGAGAAAGCATTCTTAAGTATTTGGGGAACTCAGCTTAAAGCACTGCAGTTTTGACTTTTTAGAGTATTTGGCACTATTCACCTTTTCACTGATTTCAGTTACAGCTGTGAGTGTATAACAAGGGAGATTGAGAATCTCATGTTGAATAGCACTAATAAGTCATATCTGAACTGCAGTGACAGTAATTTGTGATAACATCATAAAATTGTGGTGACGATTCCCAATAAAGAAGGGATGGAATCCAGATCTCTATAGCAGTGTTACCTGCCTTAATTGATACTTTGAATGAGGCAGGAACCCTAGAAGACACCAAAGTTCCAACATACACAAAAAATGATAAAAGTTCAACAATCACCAATGCCTTCACCACACAGTCCTGTGCAGAGATCCAACAACAGTCTTTTCTGCAAGGATTGCAAAAGGAGATTACATAGGCCATCTTGGCATCCTCCAACTTTTGACTTTGCCACCACACAAGGTTTTGTGCAAAATTTCTTATGCTTTAAGTGAACGATTTGATTACTCGTCCCACTACTGTCTCCCTAAGAAGCAATTGCACTTGCTTGAGGGATTCAGTCTACACTATTTAAAGTTGTGAAAGACTAAAGCCAAGTCTTTGAGAGGAGAGGGGTAATCTTCAAAGGCATAGTTTTTAAGTACGAATGATATTTTTTCTGAAGTTTGTGATTTGACCAAATGTGGGGCAATTTGCAAAATGATAGCTCAATACCACCCTCACCAAAAAGACTATTTACCTTATGAGATACTGTCTCCAGGCTCACATAAAGAAATGAATTGGGGTTTTGCTTTAAAATTGTGGCAGTGTATAAGTGAACGAGGTCATTTCTATTCAGCAAGACTCTGGTTTATGTTAGTAGACACACGTGTGCTTATGTTTGTGAGCATATTTGCATAAGCATCTGCTGAAGGGAAAAGAACAGAGGCTGATATTTATACAGCTGAAGCAAGGTTTATATACATTGCATCCTACTTTTGAAAGATAGAATAAGAAAACAGGGGAAAAAAAGAAAGAGAGAAACCTCCATGGTTCAGATTTCTCCCTTCTTGCCTTGAAGGAAGAATTCTAATTATGAATAGATGTCTAAACCACAACCTACTAATGTCCTCAGATACGCTCCTGTGCTTTGCTTTAACATCAACTATTTTGCTCAACTATCTTGCTCAGAAATCAGAGGCTCTGCTACCAAACACAAATGTGTTCAAAGGGCAAGACATCTCCTTTCAAAGGCACGGCTGGTGACATGAAATGAGCTCTACTTTGCCAACCCTTTTCCATAATAATAACATGACTGCCTTTCTTTTCTAATTAAATTAGTCACTTCTACTTCCCGTGCAATACATTCTCTTTCCTTCCTCTTCCTCAGTCATGATAAATCTGCATGTGACTTAGCCATCCCATAATTCTGCTTAATTGGTTTCAACTGTCATTTTTGAAGCTGAAACGCAGAGAGAGCCTGGGGCTTGTGAATGGAACAGGAAGCATTTCCAATTGCATTCCCATCATGTAAAACCAGCAATTGTGAAAGAATCCTTCCGTTAAAACAAAAACTGGAGTATCTGGCTGGCAGCGATGCCATCATGCAGCAGACAGATTGTCCTGCTCCACTGAGGCAGCGAGGCTGTTGCAAGCCATTCTTCGCTGTTCAAAGGAGAGCACGCATTATTTATGCCCTAGCAGTTTTAGTGACTAAAATACTTTCCCTTTTGTCACCAAAAAATTCTCAAACTGATAATATAATTTACTAATAAAAGACAGGCAGCAGGAATATTTGAAGTGACAGGAGAACAAAGAAAAGTTAATTCTATTTAAATGGCATGTACCTTTCAAACTAAGCACTCTGCAGATTACTGCACCATGGTTTAAACTAATTTCATGTCGCTGGTATTTTCAGAAGTGTCATAGACTCCCATTTTCAAGTATTTCTATGGCTTTCTTTTTTCTCTATGAGCCAACAGAGCGCTAGCCATGCTAACAAAAAACATCCTACAAGCTCGTTGTAGGCTACAAGCCCGTGATATCTTGCAAAGTCAGGATGATGAGGCAAACTGACTAACATCTTTCCTCCACCCTCTAGATGCGTTTACTAGTGTAAACTTATTAGTCTAGCAGGAATATTTTTATTTAAATTTAAAATACAATTTTTCATTCCTTCTTTTCTGCTGATTCCGATGTCTGGCACAGTCTTTACCTCTCGACAAGGCACCAAGGAATTCCCTTCTGAAATCCCATCTGAATGTGTGATTGCCTCCCAAAGCTGACTTTGTTTGCATTTCCAGTCTATACTTGGGCATCAGCAGCTCCTGTCTCTGACCTGCTAATTAGAACTTGAAAAATAAGGCTTTCCCGAAAGCAGTGTCCCCTTACTGCCTCTTTCAATAGTATGAGATTTCCTTTCTCTCTATTTCTTCTCAGCCTTGTTCGGTTGTCTTTTTGACCAAAATTTAAGTAGTGTAACTTGGACCAAGCCAGGGACACGAGGCAGTGGTTTAACCAACAGCAGAATGGCACTTTCTCTGGTCAAACAAATGCAAAGTAATAAATTCAACTCCAGGAGCTCCACTCCTTCCTTTGCGGTAATGAGTGTTGACCATTTCCTTGCATAGTACTTTTTCAAGATGTCCCATGACAAACTCAAAATCTCAAGTTTTGAAATGCCAGCTCTGTAATTCTAAATTCTGATACACAATATATACATCAATTTCCAATCAGCATTAAAATAAGAAACTTGTAGGAAATGGAAGGAAAATGTAACTAATGAATTTTATTAAGCCAATTTGAATGTGCAACAACCTATTTTAGCTGATGTAATGAAGCAATGAGAATTAAACTTCCTTAGTTAATGGAAAATAATTTTTAAGAAGGAAAAATATATACAAAGATTAAAATAGGCAAGGTAATTGAAAACGCTTGGTTTTAAATTACACTATCAGATTAGTCTGGAGTTTTTTCACTGTTAAAGCAGAAATAGTATTACTCATACTTCCAATTACAGATGTAGGTGTTCTTGTTTCAAATCTTTTTCATAAATATTGAAAGCATAATGTAAAGTATTGCTTTACAAGCTCACTTCTACATGCCAGGAATAGGACAAGTTGCTGGTTCATTTATTGATAATAATAGACTTACATAATTATGCATAATACTAAAACTCTCATTATCGTTCTACCAAGCCTGTAGCAATATGTAATGGTTAGGATTGCCTTTCAGCAATTAAGTCTTTCTAGTCATCTCCCTTTTAAATAAACAAGTTATGAAACAAATTGCAGCAGCTAATAACTATTTTAGAACAAACAGATGTGAAGCCATCTTCAAAGATCACCGAAGACATCTGAGATCTCACCTGTAACACTCCTCATTTCCCTGGGCAAAGTTGGCTATATTAATGACCCTTGCACTACAGCTGGCATACCCACAAGGTCGCATAAACCAACACCTAAGAAGACTCTGGAGAGGAGGGGAGCAAAACTTACGTGAACAGTCATACTTCTTCACCGGACTGTAAAGCTGAAGTGACCTTTTTCATTTGGAAGTCACTGCAGTCTCAGATGCCACATGCAAAATATATGTCAAAAATTCACATTTTTGTTTCCAGGTCTTGTTTAGCATACTCCAGTTAACTATTTGGAAACCATTTTCTCTACCATTCATACGTGAAAGACTATCAGCCCTTCAAACAGCTCATCCTCAAAACTCCTCAGATAACAAGCAACAGCTCTCAGTCATCCAGTGATAAAATTGAGCTCCCTTCTCAATCTGCTTGAATGACCAACAATAATCACAGTTGGTCTATATTGTTGTTGGTCTACATGTTGTTACATAGGATGGAAGAGCTGCCAAAGCATACAAAGAATCTATGCCCTATTAAGAAGGTACTAAACTATTTTCAATTACGTAATTTCATTCAAAAGGAGTAAGCTCCCTTGCTCTTTTCTTCACAGAAAAGTAGTTTCACATTCACCAAAATGTTCATAATGGAGAATGAACTTCTCCTGGTCTTCAGCTGTCAGATAGAATTTGTAAAGACTGACTTTTCTCATTTCTGGGGACTACCAAGGTTAAAGTTAAAAACTCTGACATGTTCTCATCCAACAGGTTTCCATATTAAAAAAAATAATCCTAATTTGAGGTAGCCAGAGAATTTAATCACTGCCACGTTTCCTTCCAGAGACTATTCTGCATTTGGCTTTTAAGTTATTACTGTAATGCATTTAGCAATGAAAGATGCTACATGAAATTAAATTTCATTCTACTCTTTCAGGGTGAAAGCCGAAACCAAACACCTCTGATAACTAGAATCGTTTACCAGCATTTATTTCCCAAGGGAACTGTCACCGAACACAGTGACCTAAAGTTTCCATTTCCTGAGAACTCTTGGGTCATTAACTGTTCATCGCTAATTTAATCATGACATCTCACTCAAATGGTTTTTACCATCGGCCAGCAGTGATTAATGGCAATAGCATATCGCTTCCATGATGTCATTTTATGAAGTAAATCAAGTTCAACCCCTTTTAGCTTTGTCAGGCTTCAGTCATTCAAACTGTGTAATTTTCATTGCATGAATATTTCTACTGATTTCAGTACAGACCACTCGTACTACTGAGCTAAATCATGTATGGGTGTTAAAACAGAAAAAACAAGACAGACATTACAGCTATAGAGCTTGCTAACCACAATTACACAGCTAGCTTGCATAGTGAACCCCCTAAAATTTGTTGATTTCAGGTTTTGCCCCTGCACATTTGTATTATGCGTTGAATAAGAGCTCTTTGACAAATGGAACAAGAAAGGTCACTGCAATCATGCAATTGAAACCTCTCTCATGCACACCCACAAGAATTCAATTCAGGTTACATGGGCAGTGTCAAGCAGTAAGCATTACCAGACAGCATTAGCCATTTGACTGACCTATATAACTGTACATTACCTAACAGTAAAAACAGACTTTTGTTAAGCAATTCTGTCATCTCAAGGCACAGGAGCAGTTATAACATCATTATGATGCAGTCCTTAGGCGTGTTACAGAGAACAAACCACCTTTGCCCTTCTTCATGAACATCACCCTGAGGGACTCTATCTGCCCACCCACCAAAATACTAAAATACTGCTTGTATCAGCTGCTAGAAACCATTACTAAATGAGATCCCGAAACCGTTTCAATAGCTACCAAACACCATGGGAACAAAAAGGTGCCATCATCAGCAGGCTTGATCCAAACAGCACCCTGTTGAAAAACAGCTAAGTGAAGCCAGAAGAACTAGCTGCCACACGAAGCTTCGTCTATGTCCATGCTTAGCACGGAGAGTAACATGCTATAACACATGACTGGGAGCCAGTCTGTAAACACTACCAGTAAAAGTAAAATACTTTTACTACCAGTAAAAGTAAAATACAGAAATTTAACATTAGTGTAATGGGCAAACCCAGCTATTTTAGGGAAAAACATATTCTATATGTCTCATTTCTTAATCAGTTCTGAGGAATATAGCAAAATATAGCCACGGATAAAAAGGACTGCAAAATTAATGTAAAGTTATGCAAGTATGTCTACACTGACTGTTACATAAAATTAAATATCAAGGATTTTCCTATGCTGATTCAGCGTATAAGTCAGGAGCAGTAGAATCACCATTTTTAAGACAAGGAATTAAATTTTCAGTAATGTTCCTGTACTTGAGGTAAAAAAACTACATGCTTCATGCAGGCTCCTGTAGCTGAATACCCACATTATTGCAGTGCAGCATTTCCGTGTAAATAGACCACGTGAATGGCTTCTCCAGACAAGATGCTCTGTACACTACCATGTAAAAATTAAGGCAAGCTCCCAAGAAACACATAAAACAATTCCATCTCTCTCAAGCAGGGATGTACTAAGAATAAAACTAGTATCCACTGTACTTTATACTGTCTTACTGACTACAACACAGTAAGAGGTATACTGAGAAGATAACCTTCTCTAAACTCATTTGTTTCTTTTAAACTACATGTTCTTGGACCCATCTGTGAAAACTGGAAGGTTAATTACGACACTACATTGCATAATTCCACAGCTAAATGATGAAGCAGTTCTACATAAATGCCATACGTTTGTCTTTGAAAAACTAAAAAGATTAATTAGGAGGCAAAGTCCAAGACTTTGGAAAGTAGCAGTCTGAAGTTAGATCTGTTACACTGTTTATTGTGCGAGCTGAAGTTTTAATTAGTAGGTAAAACACTACTCACAGCAGAAAAATAATAATACAAAATTCTAAATTGTGTGTGTCAGTCTTTTTTTTTTACTGACGTTGCTTGTAAAATGATATTATGTGTAAATCAGTCCCAACAAAAGCCATTTAAACTTGCTACATCTTTTGTTGAAGGAACTACCTGTTAAGCATTTCAGTCCTGTTCTTCTTAACTACATTATCCTCACCTATTTTAAAGTTACCCAATCTCATCAGTAAAGAAAAAGGTCCAATAAACAAACTATAACCAGGAAGGAACCAGTTTTGAAAAGTCAACTGAACAGCATAAGATCCAGCATAAGAGCCCCAGTAGCCATTTCTCTATATCTGAATATGCTCGAGTCCAACCTTCCGTGTTTAGCCCAGTCCACTACAAAAGCATCATCTCTTACAGCCTCTGCTCTCCTGAAGTAAGTGAAGGGTTATTCTGGCCTAATCACTGATAGCAAAGAGAGCTTTCCCATCAAATTCTCCACCATATCACGAACATGAGTTACTTTACTCACCACATACTCAAACACAAGTGTCAAGGTCTCCTTGGTGTGAATGATGTCATGAAGCAGCACAATGTTAGCATGTTTCAGTCCTTTCAAAAGAGAAGCTGAAAAGCAAAACATACGCATTATCTTAAAAAAAGATAGAATTATTTTACATTGATTGGCTTTTTTTTATTGATGTGGACAATTTTTTTGACACCTGAGTTTCATAATGTGACAACCAATAGCTGTACTTTAGTATCTTCTGTGTCTACGAGTTCTACACGTTCAGTGTGTTTTAAGATCATGCTTCAGTGCTATTTTATCCGCCCTGCTGGTCAAACTCCACCTCATCTTGAGGCAAAAATGACATGCGGTTAGAGATGCCTTCCTTACGCAGCCTCCTCTAAGTGAACCAATCACTCACATCTCGTCAACCAGATACCAAGTTCGCTTCTACACTCAAAGATAATCTTTTGTCTCAGATAAAAGTGTGTCATTTAAAAACATTGTTACTTCCTATCCAACACAACAGAGCTGCTTTCTAAACAAAGTGCAACATGTACTCTAAGAATAATGTTTTAAGCAATAACTCCTTTCTCTCAAATATAACACAGGTTTGATGGAATAATTTGTATTAGTTCATGAGAATAAACATACGGTATTTTCTCACCTTTTTTTTTAATGGCACTAGCTCATGTTTTCAGAGTACTGACAAATAAAGACTCCTCTAGCAAACCTCCAGGTGATCTTTTTCACTAGATTTCATTTATAGCATAATACATATTTAATGTTCATACCATATTACATATCCAACGTTCCACAAGACATGGCATATTTTAGCAATATATGCTGGTGAGTCATGTGTTGTTACCAATGTAATTCTGTCACTGGTGCCTTGTCATCTCATGCATGCATCTGAGCAGGATGATCAATCACCACAGCAAAGTAAATAACAGACAGAAAGACATTCAAGTGAGTGGCACATTTCTGTACTGAATAATATGGAACTTCCTTCTGTCACCTTTCTTCTTTTGTCAAAGAAAATAATGAAACACCAAACGCGTCTCACTACATTCCTGTGCACAAGGGAAGCTAGGGAGCTTCCACAGCACGATTACCTCAGCCTGATGAGCACCCTCCAGCAAAGTAACTCCAGAGGCCACCTTGCTTTGAATAAGGGTAAGTACAGATAATTTCTCGGACTGGTCTTTAAGAGACTGATCTGACAAGTTGATCACCCTAGAAACACAACAGCAACATGGCATGTGGCTGAATCAGTGCTCTTTACAAGCATCCTCAGCAGCAAATCTTCGGAGTTCACACTAGGCAGAAAGTAGATATCAAAGGGAAAGATACCACACAACAGCTTCAAAGTCAGTATATCACAGATATCTTGATGACAGGATTGCAAAAATGCAAGCAAGCTCCATGACCAGGAACAAGGCAACCCTTCAACCTTACTGAAGAGGTGAGAAGAAAATCTTTCAAAAGAGCTAGTTTTGGCCTGTGATCCACAAGTCATGCTTTTCAGAAAGTCAGCACAGAGGAATCTTTCTTTTTTTCCTCAGAAGAGCCATGCATAATTTTCATAGGATACGCATCATAGAATCTGGAGAATCTCTTGGAGTAAAAGCTCAGACAGTTTGGTTACGTTGGGTTTTTTTTAAGGTTAACAATGAAAAACTGCTACTGAAAAAGATATGGACACAAACACCACGTAATCAGAACAACTGTACCAAAAGCTACCTTCTATGAGAAACATCAGCTTTTCACCTGAGGGAGCCCTGAGTTGATTCCACCTGCAGTAATGGAGGTTTTCCCAGCTCTTCTCTCAAACTTTGTCAAATGACCATATACGCAGAGACACTGGGAACATACAAACTGCCTCCTAGCACAGCCTGTGTAGAATGTAACAGGATTTATGACCTCTGTCATCTCTTGCTATTCAGACTATCACCTGAGGCCTTTAATTCATCTGGCTGGCCATGACTTTGTTGCTAAAATCTGTATATGGGTCATTAAAGCTTAAACAGTACATTGAAAGCAACTTACCCTGAGGCCATTGCAAATACTGTCTTTCCTCTTCAGTCCTTTCCCCCACTCTTATTTATCTTCTCTAATATCCAATTCTCCCCTTCTACAGCCTCAATATTCAATATCTGCCACACATTACAAGAACTACAAAATATCACCTGCACAGTGAGATTTCTGCCTTCTCCATTAGTCCTAGTAAATAATATAGTACAGAAAGTAGAATCATTTTAATTGCACTAATTTTACACTGTGGAAAAAAAGCAATTTCACTATCTATATTGTGAGAAACCAAGCACAGCTGGTGAAAGTAAGAGAATTACCCCCAGTGCTCTTCTGTCAGGTCTCTGACCAGTAAGATTGCCTGTTTTTGTGAAAACACTGCTTTGTTGTTAAAAAAACAAACAAACAAAAAAAAGAAAAAAAAAACCACAAGACAAAAAACCAACAAAGGTAAACCAGGAAATAAATAAAAAAGAAAAAAAATTGTCTTAAATAGAAAAGCTGTTTTTTCCCCCACAAGTACTTTAAAAACAAAATAAAATATGAACTGAGGATGCTCAGTGTTGTTTTTTTTTTCAGAAGCATCCCTTTTCAGAACAAATGACCAATGCACCTCCTCTTTCGGGGAACTTCTTGCTCAAAGGTGATATAACTTTGGATGAACTCCACTAATTCAAAGACAAAACCCAGAAATTCATATCCAACACAACGAAAAGGATTCCAGGGAATCTATCGGCATCAGCCTGAGACAATCCAGACTTCACCTTTGAAGCTGCCAATGCAGCTGCTGCTGAAGCTCAGCAAGAAGTCAGGTGCTGCTGTGCCTGCTGTTACTTTTAGAACAAAATAATTCTCTCAGTAAATGCCATCTCCATCTGGTGATTATCACCCCCAGATTTCACAGACTTTTCTTTTAAGATAAAAAGACTAAAACATGGCTGAAAGCATTACAACAACTCAAAGAAATGGGAGCAACATACTAGTACTCACTGAGTCCTAGCATGTATTTTTAAAACCCAAGTTATATAATACTGCTTCAAAACTGCTGGCATTCTTTTTTTATCCTTAGTATTCAATCTAAGACAAACAGATGGCGACATTTTTAATTCATTTCCCTAAAGAATTTTGAAGAAGCACAGCAGTAAATGATGCTAAAATGTTTTTTTAGAACACTTTGGACAAAATATTATATGCATTTGAATGGGCAGGTGTTTGTTCTGTCACATGTGTTTGCACATTCCATTACAGCAAATTCTAGCAGTGAAAAAGAGGGCAGAGGAATTGATGCCATACTTCAGTAATTAATGACATCCAAAATGACTGTTTCTCTGACATGTACAGAAGTTCATAACCTCAGCCACTAAAAGTACCAACACTCAGCACTTCTCCACCAAGGGCTAATAGGCATATTTGCATACCTAAAGAAAACTCATTGTATTTGCTTGAATAACCACCACAGATTTATCCTCCAACAAGGGGATGCTCTCATGTTTTATGCAATCCTGCCAAGCTGCCTTATTGCTTGTGTTGGTCAACGAGCTTTTTGCTGTTCCCAGGCGAGCTGGGCTCTAAAGTACTTTCTCTCCAAGAGCAAGCCAAGCCAGATGGACTGCAGCCAACTTTTACACAAAACCTGAGCAGCATCAGTAAATTGGTGCTTTGCTCACTGCAGGGTTTACAGCATCAGCTCAAGCCTGACACTGCATTAACAAAGCCTTGTTACTTTTAGATCAGCCCTGAATTTACCTCAAGAAGGCTTGGAGAGTTCTGAAAAAGGCTATTCCAACATACCCATACGGAACATTTCACAGCTGTATGTCAAAATCAACAAAGAGATGGGAGAGACTCTTTATCAGGGAGTGCAGAGATAGCATGAGAGGTAATGGTTTTAAACTGAAAGAGGGGAGGATTTAGATTACATAATAGGAAGAAATTCCTTCCTGTGAGGGTGGTGAGACCCTGGCCTAGGTTGCCCAGAGAAGCTGTGGCTGCCCCAGCCCTGGAGGGGTTTAAGGCCAGGCTGGATGGGGCTTGAGGCAGCCTAGTCTGGTGGGAGGTGTCCCTGCCCAGGGCAGGGGGGTTGGAACTCAATGATCTTTAAAGTCCCTTCCAACCCAAACCATTCTATGATTCTATGAAAAGCAACTACTCCTATCAACTCCCAGGTGACATTAAAGAAGAACATCTCTTTACCAGCAGCACTCGAAATGATGGTACTTTTGAATATGGCAAGTAAATGAAGCTTGAATATTAATTACGGTCCTCAGATCATCCTAGCACAATTAATTAAATCTTGCAATTCATGACTATTTCTTGTTCTCACTTTGTGAGCCCTAGACATAAGAATCACCCATGATTTCCAAATTGTCTGATATTTCAGTGACCTGGACGCTTTTCTCAGCAGCACCAAAATGACTCCGCCTTATGCTGTTCTCATTCACCCTAATGTACAACTGCTGCTTATACTCTCTCGGATCTCCTACTATATGCAGAGGGTATTCTCGTCATTCTTCTAAAAATACAGCTATGAAAATGTCTGCTTTGCTCACTATACAGTAGTTGAGGTGTCCTTTGGGGCTACCATGCACCAGCGCTCACCATTTCCCACGCTACTTTCTCACTGTCACTCTAGAAGGACATCTCTCCCTAGGAGAGTTTTACTCTTGAAGACAGCACGTCACGTCAGTTTGCACCCATGTACTACTGTTAATGTAACTGTGCACCTTTGCTGCTCTGTTTAATCTCTGAGACCCCAAAGCACACATGCAATAGTCAGTAACACAAATTTATGAAAGCAAGTAACTTGCTGTGCTTCAGAGCCAAAAAACATATCTGTAAAATTCTGTGTCTTGTCACACTCCACAGACACATCAGTGCTGTCTGACAGCACGCCAACCTCCTCTCATAAACAATCACGCTCAGTCTCTGAGCTCTCATGGAAAGGCATCGTTAGTGAGAAAACATGCATGGTTTTTTTCCCCTCATCATGTCCTCTGAACAAACATACTCAAATGTGTCTTACTGCTTGCACAAACTGCAGAAATTCTGCTTCCCTTCCCAGCAATTTATGTTTCCATCTATACATCTTTTATATAAAATTTAAAAATTTGGCCTCAGAGCAAAATGTCCCTTACGCTTCTCATCCACTTCCCACACAGCAGGACTGTCTGTGCAGAACATTATTTACAATTCTAGCACAGAGACAGGAATTCAGCACTCTTGGTTCTTCAGTAATAAACGTGCAGAAATTTCCTCCTCAGAAGTGTGGTCCCCAAATCTACACTTTGCTATTTTCCAGTTCAACCATTGGAAATAAAGCAAATAGCTTTGCTTTCCTACAAAAATCTTAATATGACAAAATTCAATTCAGTGAAAACTATAGCTAACACCACAGTGACCACAGACTTCCCCTTTTCTCAACACGGGATATAGTCTGCAGAGGGATCATTATTTTTAATCCCAAGTAATAGATTTTAAAGCTACATTCCTAAAAAAAGCACAGAATCAGTCAGCTTCCACTCTGATCTTTGTGGACACAATGCAATAAAGACATATAGGTCACTGTTCAGCTTTGAAAGATTTCTAGGAGGACATTTCTTAACAAATTTGAAAAGAAACCATGAGCTGCAGCAAGGACAGAAAAAGCATCAAATGGTTCCAGCCAAGGCTTAGTTGATGTATAGTTTTTACAGACAATTCCAACCTCATTACAGTCTCTTCCTAGTTTTAACAAATGACCCTTATTTTAGTTTTCATTAAATAAAGAGAAAAAATTAAAAAAAAAAAAAAAGACAGCCTAGCATTAAGGAAGCACACAGTGCCTCACAGCCTTGCAAGGAAGAATTTGCTAGCCCTTCGACTGCAGGCTGCTTTGCTGGAGGGACAACACAGATCACATTAGCTGCATGGATCTCCTCAGCCTGAAATTCAGGCTGACATGAGTGGGGTGAACTTTTAACCAATACTTTTTTTATTATTATTATTTGTAGAAATTCTCCTTGCTGCTCCGACTTGGAAGTGTCATATGTTACGGAAGAAGAAATACAGAAAAAGAGAGTACATGACAACACATAGGCATCTTCAGAGGTTCTTTTTGCTACGGCTGTAGTCCCCCAAGCAAAAGGCAAGCCCCAAACCTGCTGAAACCTCATTGCCTATTGAGCTGGAACAAAGTATTAGAGGGACTGATCAAATATGCTCCAAAAAGCACTACAATATATTATTCTAACAGATACACAGAAGATAGCTGCCACATGAAATGAGTGCCTCTTTCATTGTGCTTTATAGAAATTTATGCATTGTGTATTGTTTCCAAAGCTCTTCAGACACAAGTACAAATGGAGGTTAAAAATAATGAACATCATCCTATTAAAGGCAGACTCTCACGGGAAAAGACTGCAATATGCTACTCCTATTCTGTAGCAGACAGTCGTATCTTGTCTTCAATGTCTATTTCAGAATTCAAGAGGAGGAAAACTGTGTAAATAAAAAATATGTCAGCATGTACTGAAAGCAACTCTTTGATGCAGGTAGCATGTAAAAGCAGGATTCTGTATTTTCTTATGCATAACTTACACTAAAAAGAAAATCAAAATAATGAACTATCAGACGTTTAAGAATAATTAGAACATTAATAATATCTAGAACATTTAAAAAACATTTTTAAGGACAGGATATTTAATTCTGGCTAGATGTGTGATGTCTGTTGTAAGAGTTGTATTAAATTTTTCTTTATCATTCAAAAATACACTAAACACGCAGACTACAAAATGGCAAGATTCCCTCAAGTAAACTTGTAAACTAATTTCCAACATAAAAAAAAAAAAGGCAATGGAAAGATGAAGCAAGCTGGCAGACACTACAACAGCAAAACCCAGTGATAATTCAAATGAAGGCTGAATTTTTTTCTGACTAAATCAAGTGAAAGACATTGTATCAGAAACTGCTAGCAATGATGTACCACCAACAGCAAACCACTTTGGTGTCAACACTGCTGTTCATCCACTTTGCAATCACATCATCTGAAAATATGGTTTAAGAGTTCTTTTCACATATAAAGGCTCCATCATCTCACAAGGAACAGACATGCTGTTGTCCTACCTTTGCTCTGTGGTCTCTGGGTTTTGTCTAAGTTTTCACCCTGTCGTTTGATTGTCATTTACTCTTGCAGCAATAATCAACAAAGTCAATTGAATTTAAGGTGTAAGCAATTGGGAGAAAATAAAACCATACAACAGACCCACAGGATTTTTGCTTTATTAACCCTGCAATACAAGTGAATCAAAACTAGGATGCCCACAAACTTCACAAATGTACCTTTAAATGACAGCGAAGATCTGTATTACTATGTCACTGTCTAGAGCAGCATGTGCTTATTTAAACCTCGTGGACATTGTTCAACTTTGAAATTTGCATTTTAAAGGACAAAAATTTTCCTTTATGAAAAAGACTACAAGCCTGGTATGTTCCTTTAAAAAGCACCTGGCCCTTAGAGAAAGTAGCAGCAGTGCTAGAATAGAATAGATGGGCTGATGGAATGTCTCAGCTCCACATCGTTGACAGCTGCATCTGATAGTGACAGGGTGATGTGAAAGTTAAGTGATGCTTAGAATACCTAGTTGAGGTGACCTAGTTATTTCTATCCTCCTAGTCTTGCTAAAAACATCCTCATAATTTTCATCTACAGATTCACAATTACCTGTGTAGATGCATGATGACACCAAGCAAACTACAGATCTAAATCCATACTGGAACGCATTCTGAGCAACAACATACTTAAAATACACACAAGAAATGTGAGAAAAAACAGTAAAGGGATCTGCCAGAATAACTCATTAAGACCACAGGTGATAACATCTTTTTTTTTTTTTTTTGAAAGGCCAATTCCACAGCCAGCTGTCCACTATATACAGGCACCAAACATCAGTTCCCAGTCCCATTAAAAATATACCCAGTTCTTCCATCCTGTTGTGTCATATTTAAATTAAAATTATGGCAACTTACTCTTTGCTTTACAGACAAATTTCTTTTTATAGATTCATAGTAATTAACAATGACTGTAACAAAATTGATAGCACTGCCTCTTAAAGTACCAGTTCCTGTAAGATGATGCTATTATTACCTTGCCAAGCTTTAAAAAATGTCCTCATCTTTTACAGTTTGTGTCTAACAGTGTTTGTTCCAGTCAAAACAGGTCGGCCTTTTCCAAAAGAGGATTAGAGAACAAATATGCTCTTTCATGCTGGTGACCTTCTCTTCAAACAGTTCTCAGATCTCATGCATTGAAAGGCGGCCTTCAAAAGTTACACTTCAGATCAAGGACATGCTTTTTTTCTTGTTTCGGTGAATATCTGTCCAATTTGTCAAAGTTCACATCTAGTCAGTGGAAAATTGCCTGTAAAATTGCACTTTAGCAGCTAAAATCTCCCAGAGAATCCATCCTCCCTGAGATGTATAAGTATCAAATTTTTTGGCAGAAGCAGAAGTTTGAACCAAGAAGTCTGGAATCCAACATTAGTTATAGATGGACAGTGTCAGCAGCAAAACTCTTTTGACAGTTTCTCCAAAATCACCTGTTCTTGGCTGAACACTTCTCCAAGTCCCTTGCTCCATTTCTGCTCCCTTCTCTCTTCAACTCTGCCAATGACTTTTTGTCATTGGGGGGAAACACCAGTTCTGTCCAAGTAGACTCCCCATCTCCATCCCATAGGCTCCTGGCTGAGGTCAAAGTCACCAAACCTTCCCATCTTCCTGTTACTGCTTTCTATACCTTGTGCAGCTTTGAATGAACTCTGCAATTCACATTATTCCAGACTTGCTGTTGCAGTAGTAATCCTTTTCCCAAGATGCTCACAGCAACATCTATTCTTAACCACCAGCATCTGACATCACTTCTCTTCTAGTTCTCCTGTCTACCACTGCCAAGACACGGACACTGCTAAATGTTTCAGAGGAGCAGTCGCCTTCTTTCTGGCTGCCAGAGCACAGTAGAAAGAGGAGGAAGGAAGCTAGAGGGAAAACATGACAGAAAAGGAGAAAAACCACACAGATAACACTTATCAGAATTTTTAACTCAGTATCAGAAAAAAAAACAAACAATCCACAAGTAAACACAAAGCGGGGGGAGGACGAGGAGGGAAAGGAGCTTGACACTTTTGCACGTGAAAATCCAGTTTCTTGAGGGGACTTGAATGTCATTCACAAGCTCAAGACAAGCCAACAAACCAAAACCGCACAATTTTGACATAGGTTCATCATCCCAGATACCTAAGATAAAGACAAATCTTTAGAGGACCTCTTTAAGTATGTCTTGTTTATTACTATGGCTGAACACAAAAGTGACTTGCTAACCAAACATGAGACATGAAGGGTTTTGTCTTTGAGAAGAAATGGAACAGAAAACAAGGAGGGCACCTTAGCAAGCAGCAGGATCTGGAAGGAGGACTACATCATGGCTAGACCACTGTACTTCTCTGTAACTTCCATTTTCAATGAGAACGGAAAAAAAAATAAAAGTGAGGTGCACATAACTTTAGCTGTTAAGTAGATATTTGACCAAGCACTGACTGGACTAAACACTCAGCATATCAGTTTATTGCCAGTATGGGACCTGAACTGGATATAATCTCTTTATAAAATGTACCAGTATCGCACGGTCAAAGACAACACTCTATAAATCTAACCAACTGAATCAAAAAAACCTGTTCAACAAGTACTCAAGGCTCCTCAGTGCTGTGCAATTGCACAGAAGTTGAGTGCTTCCAGTGTAAGCAACAATTGGATGCCCATAAGATTAAGGTTTGGGAGTATAACAAAACTATCACTGCTTTAAAGTAGTGTCTGAACATCCAAAAGTCTTTGGTAGACATGTTGCTCTACATAAGCCTTTTCCAAGCAACTCTTGAAGCAAGTTCATCTGAAACTATTTTGAGATACTGCAAAAGGTCAAACATATTTTTTGTTTCTACAACTGAAGTGAGAACATCTAAATATGCAGGAAAACATAGCTCAAACACTACAAAGCCCTTGGACCTCTTTACTAGTGATTTGCTGCTCATCATGAACTCATCCCAAGTAAACCAAAGAATGACTTCAACAAAGCCAAAAAGTGATGTGGGCTGAGATTGTGGCCAAGGGATCGTGTCTGAGACTGAGGCTGTGGCCAAGGGAACATAACCTGACCTGAAAAAGGTCGCAGGATTTAGGAGAGAAGCAAGTACCCATCGATGCTAATGAATTCCCTTCCTCTATCAGCATGGCTAGTCAGTGTATAAGCTACATCAGACACTTTGCAACCGTAACTTACACCCCCGAAGGAATTTAGTAAATGAGGAATCCTAGATTCCTATTGTAATGCATGCCAAAAAGCTTCGGCTAAAAAGCAAGAACTGATTACATCTCAAAGCCTAAGAACACATTCCAGTTCGGATATGCGTATTAAAACAGTGGCAGCCCAAGTGCTAACACCACAAGGCTGAGGTCCCACCTCAGTCCAGTATTTCACTTCAATAGCACCAGCCCTAGGAAAGCAGACCAGAAATGTTCCCAAACAGAAAAAGGAAAGATCAGCCCATGAAATAGGCACAGGAACACTACTCATCTATATCTAATTACAGGCTCAGCATCCCAGTGATGACAGATCCCAGACTTCAACAGGCCCATCAAAATGCCCCTCCCCAGCTGGTTAGGATGCTTACATATGACAAGCTGTTAACATTTGAAACAGAAAAGATCTCTACAAATAAACAAGGCAGTAAAAGACATTCCCCTCTCAAAGTTTTCTGTGACCACAATAAGCTACATGTGAAACATTAAGAACTACCATTTATATGAGAAGAAACTATGGTTGGGTGTTTGTATCTTGAAGGTATCTTTAACCGTAGCTACACAACAAGTGCTATGAACATAGGAACTGTAGTGGTGTCGCTGCCATGAAGGAGGTGGTTTTCCAACAGTTTGTTGGGTTTTGGCAGCTGTTGTTAATAAAACCTAGTCCTTTTGTGCAGTTTGGCTTTCATTTAACTTGAGGAACTTTTATAAACTTGCTTACATAATTCTCAAAGACATAGATTTATAATTCTGTCAATGATTTTACAAGGTTAATGGTCTCAGTAATTACAACAAATGAATGAGAACCTTAACTACTTTAAATTTATGCACTTCAGTCAACCATAAAAACAGCAAACTCTGCAAAGAACTCAGATACACGAAACAAAGTAAAACCCACCTTTTTGCTAACAGCTCCAAAGCAACGTGAAGAAAAGGACGTACTCCTCTTAATGGTGTGCTTAGACTCTTACGTATTTTGAAATCTAAAATCCTAAGAGTAGAGATTAATGCAATCTCTAAATCCAATTTTTAGACCTAGATGGATCTGAGGAATACTTTTACTCTAGAGGTATAATTTAAAGTAAACAAACAACAAACACACAGCAGAATAAAAGCTCATACTGTGATACTGAAGGCTCAAAACGTAGATTCTCTTTTCAGAAGCATATCTATTATCCAAGGTATTTTTCATTTAATTTATACCTAATTTTATTTTTTTATTTAAACCTCAAACTTTTAATTAGTATATTTTTAAATAAAGGAATTTAATTAGAACTAAATAGTACTGATAACAAAAGCTCTAAGTCCCTTACTGAAAGGAAAAAAACCCAAACTAATCTGTTTAAAAGCAAGTCAATTAACAATTGAAAATATCACAAAATTTGTTTAAAAATTATTATTATGATTCTATGATTTTTTTTATTCAACTACTTTACATACATTAGCACATAAAAGGCTGGAACATATCATACGCCTTTTTAAGGTCAAATAATCTGAAATTGCAATAACTACAATCCAAATTTCTTCACGGAACTAAAACTTTTGACATCTGAACTTCACTAAAGAACTTGATTTAACAGTAACAACGTAACAGAAGTTCACTATAGAAAAAAGAAGGGAGTAAAATCTCCCGATACCCAAGAGCTTCTTAAAGGACTAGAGGTTTTCTATTGCCTCAAGTTGCTTCACTTTTGAACTCTGATTCATGTCCAAAGAAACAAATTATTTGAATGTGACATTCTACCTGCTTGTTCACAGCCATAAAAATGGATGAAGAACATGAATGCATCAGCTGATGGCAGGATGGTAAGGCTATTCATACAATTCATAAGCCTTCCGGACTACTAGCAGAAATCTGACAGAGAGGTGTTAAGACTTAAGTCTTGAACCCATAATCCATGTATATACACTCTCACAGGTTATTTAGAAGCTTGAACTCCTCAACAGAAGGAGCAATTTTCAAGCTCAAAAATTTTTACTAAGCATATTTTGGGAAAGACATCCTTCCTCTCACAACAACCCAGCCATAAAAGTGCTCCCGTGCTCAGCAGAAAGGGAAGTCCATCTTAAGTCCATAACTGAAATAAAGCCTGTTTAATCAGGCTTTGAACGGAGACTATACATTGCTCCAAAATGTTTTATTCTGTATTTATAAAAAATTATGACCCTGATCCCTCTCCCAGAGGTGATAAACATCATCAAGGGAAATACATAGAACATGTAAGAATTTACATAACGCAGCCATGAAAACAAACGAAGCGACATTATGACCAGAAACTAGTACAATAAACGCATATAACAAATTCCTTTCAACCCGCTCCGGTCAAATCTGTCATTATCTCAACCCTCCCAGTGCCCCACGTTGGGTGCCAAAGAGAACAGGAAGAAAAAAGGCAAAACTCCTGGGTCGAGGCAAAGGCAGTTTAACAGAACAGCAAAGGGACCAAGAAAATGACAACAATAACACTGACAGAGGAAGATACAACCACAGTTACGATACCACCGCTTGCCAGCCAGACCCCCGGCACCCCTGGCCATCTGTCTCCCTGTGGTGACTTCCTCTCCCTCCCCTTCCCCTTCCCCAGCCAGCTCCTGGCTACACCTGGGTATGGCTCACTTGGGGTGGAATACCTGTGCCCCTGCTATGTCCTGGGGAGAATTAACCCCATCCCTGCCAGAGCCAGGTCAAGTAAGATACAGTAACATCACAGTACCCACTCACACTGTATCCGAGATTGGAAAACCACTCACTCTCCATGTTTCTCTGAGATGACCAGAAATTCAATTCACTTGTTTCAACCAGTCAGTCTAACTGTTTTCAGAGAAAGACAAATGAATACTGTCAGGAAAAAAAATAAAATTAGCAGCCAGTCAGGGCTAGGGAGAGCATCAGGAGGGAAAACAGAATAAAGATGAAAGCTCCTGCTGCTTCAAAGCTCCACATCACTGAGGATCTAACATGCTTCTCTCAGACATATGCAAACACACACAAGCACACATGCAGGAGAAAGCACAAATGAATTATGGTTGAAAATTTGAGCTATCAAAAAATGTTCAGTCACAAAAACTCAAGAAATTTAAGGTAACTTTTCTATTATTAATGTTCAGTAAGAAAGAATATACTCTTCTCTACAACATGAGAGAATATTTAGTAATAAGTAACATCCAAAAGTCTTGGAAATTTTAAAAGCTGACTTCATAAGAAAGGTCCCAGGAATATCCCTTTCCAGATGTACTGTGTTTTAAAGCCAACATGGCTAAATTTCGGAATCTTATAATCATAGAATCATAGAATGATTAGAGTTGGAAGGGGCTTTAAAGATCATCAAGTTCCAACCCCCCTGCCCTGGGAAGGGACACCTCTCCTTAGAGCAGGTTGCTTCAAGCCCCATCCAGCCTGGCCTTGAACACTTCCAGGGCTGGGGCAGCCACAGCTTCTCTGGGCAATCTGTTCCAGTGCCTCACCACCCTCACAGTAAATAATTTCTTCCTAATATCTAATCTAAATCTCCCCTCTTCCAATTTAAAACCATTACCCCTTGTCCTGTCACTAATCTTTTATTGCCCTTTTGTCTTGAGGAGACATACAGTTTGGGTAAGGCTGCAGGATGCCCGGAACAGAAAGAGATCAGACAGAGCAATTAAAATTGCTGGACTTTCTTTATTTCTGAATACTTCTTTACCTTAAATATCCAACAACAAAATGTCCCAGAGGTTCTTGGCTTGTGTGTTTTATTTTTAACAACACTGAAAACCAGAACTGTTATGACTACAAGCTGTATTGGCTTTGCAGAGACTTCACAGTTAACTGAGCTGCAGTTATTTAGCCTGCAGCAGGCACCAACTCTGTAGGCAATTAAAAAGTTCCCCAAGCTACAAGCCAAGCTACTGTCCTCTTCTTTTTTATACTTAAATGCTCTAAAGCAATGTGTCTTTTGGGGAGAGTGAACTTATCCTCAGACTCTAAAAACATGAAGGCACAAAAACAAGCAAGCTTTGAAACATCCTGGTTTTGGTTGGTGCTCACATCCATTTTCTCACACCCTTACAGTAGCATACACGCTCACAATAGTTACATCTCAATAATCTTAAACATAATCTCTTGAAGTTCCCTGAAGCTTGTTGAGCCAGACACATATGAAGCTTTCAGGCATTTCAGTTAAAGAAATTCAAATTTCATGACTGGTCTTTGTGAAGGAAAAATGAAAGTCCTCCACACTCCTACGACTAAAAAGAAAGCTGCCTTCAAGCTTCTCTAATAAAAAAATAAAAATAAAAAAATTAAAATCCCTGTATAAAAATGAAAAATATGTTTAAATTTTGGAAGAGGATGATTCAGCTTTCACGTAAAAGTATAATTTACTCTTTACAAAGGTGGGATTCCCATTGCAATTTTCATGCTTACCTTCTACCTGTAGAACAACCAACCACAACTCTTACAAAGAAGAAGGAAGATATTGGTTCACTCTGCACTTGACCTACAGCACTCGACCTTCAAGACCTACTCAAACACTCAAACACAATGAATAGGAGGCTTATCACCATGAGTCATCTAACTAGTGCCGTGAGGTCATTCGTTGACTTAAAGTCGTAAAGATCATTATATTATGTATCAGTCAAAAATCACGGAGCTTGGAAGTGCATGAAATAACTTTGGTAATAATTCAACTACACTCACAAGAATTTTATCTACTGAGTAAAAATATGCTTTGCTGTAACCCTTCCTTAGATGGTACTGGTGCAGACTCTGCTATTTCTCTTGGAGAACACAGAAGCACAGCAGCTTTACATCACTTGCAGTACTGTTACTACAAAGCAGTATTTTCCATCATGTGCCTATTAGGAATACCATGCAATAAATTACACATTCCCTTGGGTAAGAGTTCTCTCATGGTAAATTGTCCTTCTTTCCCGTATTTTTTTCTTCGCAATTACTCTGCTTCACTTTTCCACAGATAAAAGTGTTGCGAAGATTTATCCTCTCCCAACCTCAGAAAGTCTGTCCAGTCTGGAGCATAAAGACAGACTCACACTTCTTTCTTAAACATCCTTTAATTCGTTTTCATGTTTTGTTTCTCTTTTTCCCCTCCTACCACAAAGTGAGATATGGACGGAAGAGGCCTGAAACTTTGAAATCTTTTGAAGATGTTTTGTGGTGAAGAATTAAGCATCTCTCCTTCCTGCTCTATACTGGTACTTAAATGCACCAAGTTTTCTCCTACATAGTGTCCCATTCTTACTGTTTTTCCATCTCAAACTTACCACATAATTTCAAGAGCATTTCTTGCTCCTTTTAAACCTACAACCAACCAATGTATAATCTGAGTTTGACCCCACTTAAACAAGAGTCAACAAAAGTCGATAAAAATTTCTCTCATTATTCTAATACTCTTTGGATCTATTCCCAGCCTAGATGAGTACTTAGAAATACAGCAGACGCATACAGTCCCATCAAAATCAGCGAAACACCATATACTTAAGAAAATATATATTGATTAATAACTTTTAGAGCTTTCCCAGACAAGAGCTTTGTTCTACTAATATTAAAGTACCAGAATTTCAACTGGCTTCAATCACAGTAGTGTAGTCATGGCTAAAATGAAAACTATTCCAATGATAGTATGAAAAGCATTTTCATGCAAGTGTGCCTTTATAATCTAAAAAAAAAAGGAAAACAAAAACAATTATCTGTTCTTGCTCCTAACAAATACTTACTTATACTGAGCTCACACAACAACTTACAAAGAAAAATGTATTATACTGTATTTGACAGTTATAATGCTATAAACTTTCATCTAGACCAAGCTCACATTAAAAAACCTTTTAAGTGTCACTAAAAAGGCACAAGAACGCCGTATCTACTATTTTCTTATTAAGCCAGTACCACATCAACTAAAAACCTGCAAAACAATAAACATATTTGAAATACAGGCTGTTATGACTTGAACTTGGCAGTACAAATATTGAAAGCTGTGCTCATAACCCTCTGCACACCTCATTATCATGGCACAGTTGCAGGGACAGACAGCTCACAGATAAAATATATATCATTATGAATAAATGTGTCAGATCATTCAGTAATTATTACTCAAATAAAGCAGTACAGAGGAACTGCTGAAATTCCTTCATAAATTTGCCACCCGTGGGTTTCCCTCCTTTGTGAAACAGGTCCTCCATGCCAAGGCTGTGCACCCACGGTACTTTGTAGGCTACTAACTCCAGAATGTCAATCACATGAAACACAGATTTCCCAGTCCACCCCAAAATGAGCTCATTGTATAGACAAATGGCATACAGATGCCACAGGAACATAGGCACGAGAAAGGGATGAGGGAGCTGCAGGTGCTGAGATTGCAGCCGTGACGGCCAAGAAGCCACATGCCTCCCACGCAGGGCCACACTCCATGGGGGCTGATGTTCTGGTACCTCCCTGGCTCATCCTACCTCAGAATTTACACCCATACAGTCACTCAAAAACCGCAACAGTTTTGTTTCTTTAGTTCCCTATCAACTTCAGATGAGACTGAAGCAGTGGTATGACGGTAAACTGTTTATTATTTCCCTACTAATGTTCATTTCTAGTACCTTCCACCAGAAGAGGCCCATGCAGAGAAGACACATCCAGCAATTTCCACAAAGGATCCTAACACAGGAAGGGTCAGATAAAGCAGCAATTAGTAGGGACCACAACAGGCTGACAAGAAAGGTTAATGGAAAAGAGAAGAAAGCATGACAAGCGTCTCCAAGTGCACTGGATAAGAGTCATTCCCAAGTCACACAAGTTAAAGTCCACGGAGAAGGCAAAACAAACAGAAGCTATTCCCAAACTACACACAGCTTCTAAGACGCCTGTATTTTTTGCTCCCTGATCTTCTGATGGCCTTCATCAAGCAACGCTTTTCTTCACTTCATGCTATGGGCATATGAAAAATTACACCTCCTTTCATCTTAGGTGTTGCCTGCAAGTAAGAAGAACAGTTTACACTGTTCCCTCATCTTCCAGAGACCCCTCATCCCTACCTTAAACATGCTCGTAAGTACTCATTTGTATAGTAAATCCAACAGGAGCCAACGCAAAGGCAGAGCTGCATTCTCTAACAAGATCTTTCACACCAGAAGGTTTCTTTTTGAAGCACCAAAGTTTCTTCCTACTGAGAACATAACCACATAATTTGAATTCTCAAGCTATTCACTATAGCACGCCACAGAAATAAGAAGTGCAATGTAATTACAAAAAACCCCACACGTATAATTATAATCATTAAATGTGAGTGCATACCCTCCCTGATAGCAGTAAATGGGGTTCCTTCCTCTTCTTGTAATCTAATCACCTTCAGTGCCACCAGCTTTCCATTTACCCTGAAAGAGAGGAGGGGAAGGAGAAATAAAAAACAAAATTAAGGAAGAAACAGTATTTCTCGCAACAGAACTTGTTTCCCATCATGTAGTTATGCAATTTCTTCCTGTCAATGCCAGTGATTCATTTATAGCACTACAAGAAACACTTCATAGCTTCCATAATGTCAACTTTATATTTTCACCCTCACATGCCATCCAAGAAATTATCTCAGTTTTCCGTGAGTCAGTTTGTTTCCTTTCTATCACAGCATCAAACTGAAGCTTTGTTAAGAAGTATCACATTGTAAAATATGGTTTTAAAGTATCTGTCCTTTATTTGGTCACATTGTTCAAAGAAAAAGGCATATGAATTTCATAAATCACCCCACTTGCATTATGTCTATATTTATACTGATTACCTCCTTCCCACTGCAACATACCCATAATTAACATCCTCAAAAAGTTACAGAAGTTTGAGATGGGAAATAATTTTAGATCATTCCAATAATTTCCCATTAGGGCAGGATTGTCCCTGAGGTATGTTCTTGACTACATGGCCAACAGTAGTTTAGATTATAATGACTCTCATTTATACAATTAAAAATATTTTGTGCTCCAAGGAACAAAACTTCAACACACGTCACTCCAGTTTCAAATGTATTTGGCCGGTTTCACTTCTAGCATTCAAAATTTCTCTACACATGAACCACATTCAAGACCTTGCAAAAAATCTAGCTGGTTAATCTTATACCAATTAAATCTCTCCAAAACTGAACGAAAGATAAAAACTGATCTAGATTACACTTCCTCAAGAACAAACTAATACTCTAAAACTTTAACAGACTCCCCAGATATCACAAACAATGGTGAGGATAGATTACAGAAAGGGCATGAGATAGTTGCCAATAATAACAATAATGATATTTATCATCATCATCATAATTATTGCAATTTCTTTATGTAAAAGCAAGATCAGCCTTTACAGCCACAAAACCCAAGGAAGCATTGGACCTTTCACACTCCTGTAGTCATGGAGGCAATTCCCTATTGTACTGGGCAATAGACAGTGCATTCATCTTTCTAAGCAAGATGAAACAGACAACTACCAGGTCTGAACTCACATTCTCCCTCAGGCTTTTAATTTCTGCAGTTAGACGACTTCAGTGACAGGATTGCTACTGTCTTGTTTCTTCTGATTATTATTCTTTTACAATTGCCAGAATCTCATTTGCTCTACATACAGCACTGCATAACGACTCTTAGCAACTTAAGAAACCCTGATTATCAAAAGATGGTTTACTCATCATCTGCCAACTATTCGTAATACTCCAGACTGGCACCAGTTCGAGTGTCAGGCCACTAGTCACTGTTGAAAGATAATTACCAGCTCATTCCTATTGGATTATCCAGATTTCTCCTTATAATTGCCTTACATATATTTTTGTTTAAACAGAACTTCTGGCATCAGAAAAAGACAAACTTTGCCTCAAGTAACTTCATGTGTTGTGCATAGACAGTAGAATATACCATAATAAAAGCAGAAGGAGTAAGACCGACAACAGACATGCAGTTGGTAGTTTTCAATTCTTTCATCAATACACTACCCTGCCTATCACATACATATGAATAAGTTAAGATACCTGGATAACTTGATTATTTTACAGTAGATGAAATAACAGCGCAGGAGGAATTTAAATAAGAAAATCCAGAATATTTTGCAGATAAAGAACAGGTCAGATGCTGTGTGATAAGGCGACACAGAACACAACAGAAAAAAGCAGATCAAGGAGGTACTACGGAAACAGGTATGTGGGGTTTCTTGTGTAGATTATGGTCTTTTTAGTACAAAGTTCTATTCCATTGACTCATTAAGAGTAATAGATAATACAAACACCAATAGTATGGAACTTACTTTGAAGAATTCATAATTAAACACAGTAGGTGAGCTGCACTATTTAGTTATCACTTCACACCACTTTATCACTGGTACCTGACATCATCTTGATAGACACCATGGCACCTCTTAATACTACCTAAACAATCAAACTAATCTCTAGTACTGTTCCTCTGCGATTTCATTCTCCACTTTAGTACTATTTATCTCCAATACATCGATCTATAACTTCCAGAATAGAACAGCCTCCTTACTCTAATTTACTACACAGCCATTAAAACCTCTTTATTTCAGCTCATTTTCTGTAAACAGAAGCGTGTACATCTGGAGATGTGAGAAACAAAGTAACACTAATTTAAAGAGGTTATTATCTATCAATTTAAAGAGATAGGTTATTACTTATTAGTAGTATTATTATTATAAAGGATATTCAGATCTTTTAACTATTTTCCCACTGATGCAATCTCAGTATGCAGTTAGACGATGCTGTAGAGATGAATCAAGGGCTACCTTAGGGTATAGCCTTGCTTCTGCTAAATCCCTGCGACACACTCCTGCCACTGTCTTATATTTGCTCTCATTCCTGTTAGACCCTACAGTGAGACCTCCTAGGGAGCTTAAACAGGAGAAGACTGACCTTCCAAAAGAATTAAATCATATTTTCAAAAATGATAAAGGTATTTTTCACATTTTAAAAGCAAAACCCACTAGAAAATATATGAGAAGAATAACTGGGACCACCTCCTGAGAAGCAACAAGCCACGGGATCAAGCCAGCTATGTCAAGAAATTACGCCCTGAATCTTGGCATGTCATGTCAAAATAATGTGTCAATTTCCTTAGGAAAAAACACTGAGAAAGAGTCTTGGAGAAAATTAACACTGCAACCTATCAGAACCTGTCTTTGCAGTCTTCAATAATGACCAGATCAGATTAGCAAAATTCCTCACAGATAGTACTTCATGTTTGTCTTCTACAACTTTCAAAGCATGCTCAGTATTTTCATTATTTTGAAATACAAGTAGAAAAACTGACAGGCAGACAGCCTTTTGGACAGTGAAAAAGCAACGGTGCTTTTAACATCTAGGATTCATTAAACCACCTCTCCTGCTTGCTGTCCAGAGTAAACAACTTCACAGCTTTCTCAAAACAATGGACTTAACTAGGTCAAGGATTTCACTTATCATCTTAGGTCCATCCTGTCAACTGCCTCATTAGTTTCTGTTGCAGACAATATTGACTATAAAATTTCTATTTTCTAACTTACAAGCTCTCCTCCTTCCTAAACTAACTTGCTCTTTCTTTCTCTCTCTCATCCATAAATCTTCAGAGAAGGAACAGAAATCCTGAAGCCTCTCTATCACACAAAGCTACCTTATTCTAGGCAGCAGCTGATGGACAGTTTTCCAGTTTAGGGAAATTCAGCATTCTTGTGTTACGTAATATCTTCTAATAAATTTCTGATTTTATATGCAATGTAAGCAAAAGGAAAGTAACTCCAAATTGTTTTATATGGCATATATTAGAAGTCACTATATTATTAAAAATACAAAAGAGCCATATTACAACAATTTCTAATATAATGTGTCATTCTGTCTTTTCTAAAACAGCACAAAACAGCATTACCAAAATAAATACATTTATAAAAATGACCATTTATGAGAAAGTAGAGTAGATTAGAAATTATTTAATGCTTTAATGCATCATTAAGAACATGTAATACAGATGAACATAAAGTAACTGATTACTTAATTGTCTTCACTGGAGATAATGCTGATCAGGCCACATAAGGAACAAAAGACTACAGTAACATTATTTTCTCAAGTTCTCTCTTTGGTTACATTTAGATGCAGTCAATGTTCTAACTATAACACATTTAATAGAGTCAGTTAACATAAAATCTGCCACTAATTGCAATCTGTTTATTTAATACAGTTTCACCACTGGCTGTAGTTGAGGTTGAGTTGTGCACTCGAGCAAGTGCTATACTAGGCAACATTTCTGCAAAGAAAAAAATCAGTAGGTGGTATTAGGACAATGCTCTTACTGGTGATACACATTTCAAGAAATTAATTTTTATGAAGAAAAGTAACTCTCAATTGTTAAATATTCATTTACACAAAAAGCCCAAAGTTTGATGATCAAACCCTGTGAATATCTATTTAGATCTACTCTGTAGTTCTACTAATGTCACAAACAGAAATCTAAAGCCCCAGACAGATCATGGTGGCCTAGTGAAATCAGAGTCTGCCAGAATCTTCCTTTGAAGAAATCTGACTGAGACAAATTCACTGTAGGTTTAGTCACCTCTGAATAGTCTAACAAGAAACTGATTCCACATTTAGGGAAACACTTCTTTAATCATTATCATAAAAGATAATTAAAAATTTAAACATGGTTTGTGTTATATTTCTTTTTCTGAAAAGAATGTACANCAAACCACACAAAATACCCCAAACCCAACAACCTACATTCCCACTAATGTCCTATGCTGCAAATACTCAAGGGACTAACATGGCCCATCAATTTCTCTTTTTGACTCCCACCATCTTTTATCCTCCATCATAAACAAAAGTTTCCTTGTTTCAGAATAAACCAGTGGATTAAAGATACTTCATAATGCTGATATTTATTAGGGCTGAAAAACAGAAGATCAAAGAGTTCTGAGAGAGATGATTTAAATTATTAATTAGTGTTGTCACTGGAACTCAGGGATCCTGCTTTTCACAGAAGCCAAGGCAGCACTGCTCGAAGTGGCAGCCCTCGCTGAACAGGGGCAGGTGAGCAGCATCAGAGCGTTTACACCTGGGTCCCTCATCCCTACATACCAGCCTACAGCATTCAGTTCAAACTAAGCAGCTGCTCATTTAAACACAGGGTCTACACTTGACCCACACCTGCTGAAAACAAATCACTTGGGAGTAGCAGCAGGGAGAGTGATGCACAGCACCAGTCCTCCTCCATACACCTCACATCTCTTTGGGCCTCACTGATGTTCATATTAAAAACTGATTTTCATATAAAGAGAATTTGTAGACAAACACAGTGGTATCCCTTATGAGTAAACTGGCCTCATAACTCTGCATATGAACAGTCACAGAGGATCTTCTGAGACATGGAGTTCCCCAGCTAACCGGAAAACACATTGGTGCATAATGGCATTTATTTGGCAAAGTATTTCAGAGTTGGCTCTGCCATTCCAGTTGTGCACGTATGTGTCAGTGCTAATAAATTACTATCCAGTAACTTCTAGCACTTGTATCCAACATAGCTATGTTCTACCCTAGTTTTGCTATCACATTTTCCTCTGCAGTACTGGGTAAGTAATATAATAGATATTCTTTCCCCATTTTCATCCCCTGCCACAAGAAATAATAATGCTGTCACCTCTGTAATCAGCTTTACAAGTTGAAACACAGCACATATAGTATAATATTCTCTAAATATACAAGTATATAGAGGTAAAATCTCCCAATATTTTTTTAAACACTGATAAATTCACTCAATAAGTGATCAATACAGTCAATGATTCATCTTCTAATTAGAATTTTAGTAGCTTACACTACTATACATCCACTACTTTAATGTGTTTTCCACCATTTGGAATTGTAGTTCAACACCTAGTTATCACTGATTTTTCATTTAGTTCAACTTGAAATTATTGTTATTATTAAAAATTGACAATGTTAGAGATTTTTTCAAAAGCATCTACATACACACTTTATAAACTTACACCATGACTTTAAAATATATAGTAAAAAGCAGCCTACAAAAATCAGTTAAGCATTTCAGTTAAAATAAATGAGGGAGAAAAAGAGGAAAAAAAAAATGGGAAGCTCTGGTAGGTAACCATGAAGTGCCTTTCAGAATCCATGAATATGTATTCCTTTTCCAGCCATCTGGTATCCCCTAGATGAAAAGAATTTTATTTGTAGATGAACATGTATTTGTAACAATTTCCAAGAAACAAAAGGTTCAGAAAGTTTAGGTCACAAAGGCAACATGAACCACAGCAATTTTGAAATACTCAGTGTAAACAGATTTGTCAAGACATGAAAAAAGTATCTGTGAACTGGCCTGTTGCACACAAAATACATCAGGGAGCATGTGAACACAATCCCTCCCATCAGAATGGAGTAAAGCTATAATAATGACTAAAAAAGCAACAGCATCATAGACAAAACCTCTTCAAACCATCCGAAGCCTATGGCCCTTGCAATAATAAAAAAAGACATGACCATAAAAGAGTCATGAAATTGTCATGACAAGTAAAAGAAGTTCTGCAATTAAAAAAAAAAAAAAAAGAAAAAAAAAAGTCAGAACAACAAACAGGCCTGCCAGTCATCTTCAGCGAAGGTTTCAGCATCATATAAAAATAAAACTATTTAAGTGATCTTTTTTCTTGTGAGAAGCCATCCACAACATATACATGAAACATGATGATCAGCCATATATTCATAACGCATACTACAACACATCATGCCAACAACAAACACGGGTAGTTCCCACTGATCATTCAAATATTCCCTGCTGCTCCAAGAGTAACACCACACGGAAGCCACAGCCACTGCACAGCACGGTTCCTGCCCTCCTGAGCATGATTTCTATTTAAGATCTCCTCTTTATACCTCCGACTCTCTATTGATTTCCAGTTGACTAGTAAAAGGTATTGCCTTTGATAGAGACAAATGTAAAATGCCCTGGCCACCTGATAAAATATCTTTCATCTTTGGATACATGTTGGAATCACACTGAACACATAAAATTCATATTTCAAACAGAAACAGAAGATGTACCTCGACTGAAGGACTGCCTTACACCTCTGCAGCCTTCATGCTCTTGTTGGCAGTACAGCTTCTACTGTGCTCTTCTCAGTACTCCACTAATCTCTCTTATTAACAGTTAAAAGGGATAGGGACCGGTACTTGCTAGGGCAAGTATTTTATTAGGAATAAATTGAAATGATGTAATTTTGTGGTATGGAAATTAGGCAAAAATGTGTTGCTTCAGGCTCTGTTACAAATTCTACACATTTTTTGGAATACTTTGAGCACATGCAACTGACTAAAGGTGCCAAAAAAAGTAAAGATAAGCTAAAAATCACATAGATGAGCAAGAAGCAGATTTAGATCACAGCAGTGCAGAAGCAGTACAGATACCACTAGCCTGCCTCTCAAAACAAACGCACGCTGTGCAAGCAGCAGTCACAGATCATGTCGCTTTAACCAAGGTAATCTTTTTTAATTCTTTGCCTTGAAGGGCAACTGAACACAGTGGGAAGAGACGACAGCAACCATGCCAACTCCTACTACTGCCAAAACCACACATTTTCCCCTGAAGCGCAGAGTTTGTCCCATTGTGGGGATGCAAAGCCTCCACACTGTCTTGTAAGGGGCTCCAGCTGGCAGCACCTCCTCCGTGCTGTCACCAGCTTCATCTCCAGACTCTCATAGCTCATATCAACATTTATGTGCCACAGATCAAGTCAGATCTCATTGCCTGTACCTGCAGGTAATTTTGTAATCAAGTCCAGGAGGGATGAAGGTCAACGGCAGCAGGAATATATACATGTCAATGAAGACAGACAGCACTTCTTTAGGTCAACCATGCAATGAAATTACACAGGAATTCAAAAGACACCTATTGCTTTGCACCTATTGTATGGCAAATGTTCAAGGTGTTAGGCAAACACAGAGTTAATAGAACTTGCATCATTTTTTAGGTGCTATCACTAAATTACTAAATTTCTCCAAAATTTTACATTAGGAAAAAATATAAAGCAGAAATCACTTCAAAATGAACTGAATTTCACACAGTAAGCAGCCTCTTGGGACTTTATATGACAAAGTAACGTGTAAGAATCTAACCTGAATGAAAGCAGAAAATGAATATGCCAAGATGAGTTTCATGCACATCTGATGTGCAACACATTAAATCAAATAGATTTGCTTATTGATGCAACCGTCAACCAGAAACAAACAGCTGCTTGGTTATTTCTCCAATAAACAAAAAAAGCCCAGCCTAAGGGAATGCTGCTTCACTTTCCTCAGTAACACAGTCTCATTCACTCTGCTGCTTCTTCACTCCAGGGAGTCATTTTTACCCGACCACAAAAAGAGAAATTCATCAACCACTAAGGGGAATTAGCCCGCTCTGTTTCACCTTCCTGGGATACTATCACAAATAGAAAAGTAATGGGTCTGATAGGAAGGCAAGGGCTTAGCACCACTGATCCTGCTCCAAGTTATAAAAAGCCAGACTTCCCCTAAAAGCAAGTTACTGTACACATTACTTTCATTTTTAAGAAAGAAATGGCTGGTTTTGCATTCTTGAAGCAGGTATGCAACTTTTAGTCTTCCCAAATAGTAAGTTAAGATCACAAATTTCTTATTGCATCATTATGATCAGCAGAAGAAATAACTTAAAAGCTGAAATATATCTCAGAAAATGCATTAAAAAAACCTAAATCCCATTACATGCCACATGCAGCTGGTGATAAATATTAAGCACAATAATTATGAGTGCAAAGTGTCATTCAAAACAGCTTGATCCAATCTTAACTTCTCCATCTTCAACTATAGTTAAGGACATATCTCAGAAACACTTTGGTAAAATAAGAAAAGTTAAACATTAGAGTTGGTTGAGAATTAGGGATTCTCAAACATTTTGACCAAAATCTACTTGCTGTTCAAGCATTACTGATTTTTCCAAACACAAATCATGTCTGCATTCTGCCTTGTGCCGTGAGGGCTTAATCCTTCAGCAGTCAAAACTGGACACATGTCAAAACAAATAGCCCCTTTTTGGCCTGTTTTACTTATTTTTCTTCCAACTGAGCCTGTAGCAAGGGAACAGAGTGATGCATGTCAGCCTCACTCTGTATACATACACCAGGTGCTAGAAAAAAATTCCTCCTTCTCTTCCTGTATCATTTTAGATAAAGCTATAAAGAGTCAGAGAGAAGCTGCCGGCAGAGCAGCAGCAAAGTTAGGCTCTCGTGGAACAGCTGGAGCCAACATTGGCCAATCCATTCGCCATGGTCCTCATCCATCTACCTTCTCCAATGCTGTGTTTTAGCAGTTATGCGCTCTCTGCTTTAGGGATGTCATACAGGCCAAAGATTCCTGAGTTTATTGTGGGGACAGAAGGGGTAACAGGGCCACATTATCTCAACCAAAGAGGGGCTGGACTATATGACCTCTAAAGGTCTCTTCCAGCTCAAACTATTCTATGATTCTGTGAAAATTCAGAAAGTGAACTAGGAATATTCTCTGCATATACATTCTTAGCCACATTCGAGTTACGTGCACTTTTTTCAAAATAAATATTAAAAACCTTGCAAAAGATGTTACAAAGCAGCACAATAATATTATATAAAATTGTTATATTCCACACTACTTAGAGCCTGCTATTCACAACAAAGAATGTAGACAGTCCACTGAATATTTCTTACAGATCTGTAGTCCACTCTACTAAAACAAACAAATATTTCTACCCAATCTATATCTTGTAATATGTTCACAAATCATCACTGAATGAAGTAATTTCAGGGAAACGCTTTGCTTTGTTTTAACTTTCAGACTGTTCCACTGATTGACGGGAGTCAATCCTGCAGTCCTGTTACCTGTTCAATCTTATTGAAAGCCAAGGCCTATGGAATAACTATCACCAGATAGGTGCTTTGATTTTTAAAGGGTTAAAATAAGGCACAACCTAAAATCTATATGGTTTTCTCATATTACATAGGCCCCAACAAAAAGCTTACACATGTATAATGTCTAGAACTCACGGTGATGTGTAACTGAATCATTAACAACACAATGTAACTGCATTTTCCTGACGAAAGCTGCAAGCAAAAGACAACACATGCGCCAGCATGGCAGATGTGTAAATACTTCTTTTACATTTAGAACATATTTTTACTCTTATCAGCTGTCATTAAGCTCATCAATCTCAATACTACTGAGAGATGAGGACACGTCTCGTTCTGATTTATTACAAATACTCAGTGAAAATAAAAATAAATTAGTATCTGCCTAGCTTAATGACTCTGGAATATGTTCGACACCAATTCCTTTGTTTCAGAAGATTTTTCTGTCCGACAACTGTCATTATATTCCCTGTCAAAAACACTAAATTACCTCATCTATCATTCACCAGACAAAGTTTTTAAATAAAGATACTGCACGTGCCTGATCCCTGTCTCTGAACTGTTTTATTTTTATTGAAAATTTGATTATGAAAACCTGATTAAATATATAAGCATGCACAAGACACTATGCTCTACAAAAGATAATTCTCAACTGAAGCACTAGCTCGGAAATATATTTTAAATCTGTTTACTGAATTATTTTTATACAATATAGAAGAACTTAGGGCACTGAGGATAAAAAAGTTGGAACAAATAACATTAAAATGGCTGAAAAATTTTTGACATGTATACAGTAGATTATTTTGAGGTGGAGTAGTTGCAATGACTGTAAATAAACTCTTGTAAGCAAACTAAACTTATCGTAATCCAAAATTCCATTCATTCCTTTCATATTACTCTATTCAAGCTTTTTAATAATGATAAACAAAAAGCTAACAACTTCTAGCATCTATTCAGCATTGCTCTCAGAACATCAGAAAAATCTACTTGATAGTATATTGTGCTTTTACCCCTAACAATTACATTGGTATAGATATTGAGAAAGTAGCACAACATTAAAGAACAAACAAAACATCAGATTAACAAGATGGGATCTCGTCTTATTCTGATGTGAAGTTAACATGTTACCTGTGCAATATGGTGTTAGCCTCTTTCACTAAAGCACTTTGCATTCATTCATTGGCATCTGTGTACAAGTGCAGCAACGTCAGTTAACACTTTCTGCTTATCTTCATTTACACAAAAAATTAAATTAAAAAACCAAGCACTTACTTGCTTTTCCCTTTGTATACTGTCGCATAGGATCCTTCCCCTAGTTTTTCCAGTTTTTCATATGAGTCTGCTTTTCCAAACTTGGGGCTTGTAGGCTAAACAAAACAAAGAGAGATGACGCTTCATCATGTATTGCACACACAACATTAACTGCTTTGATTCAACCTTTAGAGGTTGAATTTTTGATAACATCTTTATCAAAACTCATGGACCCACAGCCAACAATAAATTAAAAAGATTAACAGCAGAGCTAATGAAAAAAATAACAAGCTACTCAATAGCTACAAAATATCATTCAACACCTCACATGGTGGTGATCAATTTCAACCACAGGCTTACATCACTGGAACTATCAAAAGGCTTTTTTTCTTAATCAAGGAGACATTTCTGGTTTGGTTATTTTATTTTTTTTTACTTATATCACTTCATACAGGGAAAAAGATCACCAACAACTAAGCTGTCTTATTGTTAAGAGATCTAAGAAACAGTCTTAAATTGCCCTACAAAATCAGGTTAAAAAGAGCTGCTTATTTTTCACTGGGTTGCAAGAAGGTATGACCTCAACTGCAGAAAATTACTTCATGTTCAAGAGCAAATTATTTCTTTTCCAAGGGACAATCTGTGGGCAGGGACACGGAGTTCCAGCTTCACCACATGTCTGCATGTGTCATCTTTCTCATCGCAAGGTACAGAGCATTTCAAAGGTACAGAAAACACAAAATGGATATTATGCCATCTGTGGAGTATTATTTGGTGACCTTCACCAAACACTGAAGCTGTATCTGCCAGAGAGCTGATAAAGATTCTGTAAATAACCAAAACACAAGCTAATGCCCCAGGGCTTTATAAACAAGGTCTTTCAGGTCACATCTTGAAAAATGTTATTTTTGAGAGAAATAAAGGACCTTTACCTGAACTGAAGCAGTGATACAGAGACTGAAGCCTCAAGTTCCGATTGCTACAGAGGACTTTAAACGATGAAAGGGAAGAGGCTCAAAGGAAGCCTATCTCTAATTCAGTTCCTCTACTACCAAGCATAGAAAGTGCAAGTTGAAGGTAGCATACTTCTATTAGAGTATCTTAAAATAAAGCTTACAGAAAGCAGAATCAAAACTGAAACACAACTACACAACTATAGCCAGTATGACCCGGAAGGCAGCGCATGCTCCAGAATATCTACAGAAACTGAAATGCCCGCTCAAGTCGGTACAATCTACAGGGCAAAAGAATTTCCAGAGAATCAAGTTATAACTCTATAAGAGAGAATATATAGCAGTCTTCTGACATGGAAGAAAAAGAAGTAACGATCAGAAGAAATAGCAAAGGCATCTGCAACACAACATCAGAACTAGAAAAAAAATGAAACCTTTTGTCAACTGAAGCGTCATTCAAAACCAGTAAATGACAAATCTCTGCAACTAACCACACAGACACACGCTCAATGAAATGTGCATCAGAACACCTCCTGCCTAGGTAACATACTCAGGCTCAGGGGGAAGGGGAGTGGTTTGATCATATCTCTGCTTTGGATGTTTGACATTCAGAATGCTGGGCAAGAGCAGGTGTGACCCATGATCAGCAGAGGACTAGCACCACCTTTGCTGTGAAGTTCTGCTCTTCCCTGTTCATTGACATGAACAGTATTCCACAAGTTATTCCTTGCCAGGTGCTCTTTGGATCACTCAGTGTGAGGAAGAGTCAAAAATTACTAACAATGCCCTCAAGCAGAAAGAAGAACGGAGTTTACCAAACAAAGCTATACAAATCAGAAGGAGCTACAGGAAGATGAGAAATGAGAGTTGTACTTCAGGAAATTCCTATGCATCAACTTTAACACATGAGAGGTCCCCAGCTAGTCTCTGTGATTCAGCACAGGAGAATGTTGTGGTCTGGCATCAGTCAGCAACAATGAACCATGTGGTGGCCACTCTCTCAGCCCCCCTACGCCTCCAGCTGAATCAGGGTTGGGACAAAGGCAGTTTAATAGAACAGTAAAGGGAACAAGAAAACAACAACAATAACCGTGGGAGAGGAATATACAAACACAATTAAGACACCACCCACTCACTGACTACACCGGATTCCCCATGCCTGACCACCTCATCCACGCTTCCTGCCCACTTCCCTGACCACCTCCCACTAACCCTGGGCTAGATCCTGGGGTAAATTAACCCTATCCCCACCAGAACCAGAGAAGACCAATACCAACTGATGGCAACAATACAGGCTGGGTAATGAAGGCATTGAGAGAAGCTGTACCAAGAAGAACTTTGGGGTACTGGTGGATTAAAAGTTCAACATAACCCAACAATGTGCACTCAGAGCCCAGAAAGCCAACTGTACCCTGGGCTGCACCAAAAGAAGTCTGGTCAGCAGGTTGAGGGAGGTGCTTCTGCCACTCTGGTGAGAGTCCATCTCCAGCATCCAGCTCTGGAGCCCACAGCACAGGAAAGACGTGTGGGTCCAAAGGAGGGCCACAAAATACATCAGAGAAATGGAACACCTCTCCTATGAGAAAAAGCTGAAACAGTTGGGGTTGTTCAGTCTGGAGAAGAGAAGGCTCCAGGAAGACCTTATTGTGGCCTTTCAATACTTAAAGAGGCTTATAAGAAAGAAGGGGACAACCTTTCTGCCACAGCCTGTCGCAACAGGACATGGGGGAATGAATGGATTTAGACTGGAAAGAAGGAAGAATTTTTTATGGTGAGGGTGGTGAAACACTAGAGCAGGTTGCCCAGAGAGATGGCAGATGCCCTATCCCTGGAAACATTCAAGGTCAGGTTGGATGGGGCTCTGTGCAACCAGGTCTAGTTGAAGATGTCCCTGCTTACTGCAGGGGGATCGGACTAGCTGATCTTTAAAGGTCCCTTCCAACCCAAACTATTCTATGCTTCTATGAAGATTACCAAAAGTGTATTTTTAGCTAGGGCTCTAGCCAGCAGCATACTAGTAGAGTATCATTTATGTAAGAAAACACTGGGATCATAGGAGATTGCACGGACACAGCAGACTACCAGCCCTCTGGAAAAGAACAGGATGCCAGTAACAGTTTCAAAAAAGTCTGCTTTAAAATTCTGGAAGCAAAGCAAACAAAATCCTTCAGTTTTAATAGAAAAGAAGTACATAAATCATTAACAGAAAATAGTAATAGTTTCTAAGAGGAACAAGATAAGAACAGCAGAAATGGGAAGTGAGTTACTATCACACAAAAAGATTCAAGGAAAGGCTTTCCAAAGAAGTAATTTAAAGTGACAGCTGTGGTGCCAAACAATAATCAGGCCTCATGCACAAGTAAACACAGTGCAAACAGCTCCATCCATCCTTAATGATTTTACAGGTAAGAACTCCTTATGGACCCATATGCTGAATAAGAAAATTTGGTTTTGCTATAAAATAGTTCCACTTTAAAATGTAACCTTTTCTAAAACCTTTTCTAGAGGAATGACATATTACCCATTAAATTCATATGGGTCAAACAAAGCTCATCTACAGAAAATGAAGTCTGACAGGATTCAGTCAAACTTCTGTAAGGAGGACAGAAGATGTCCAGAAGATAGAACAAAACAAAAAAAAAAAAAGAAAAGAAAAAAGAAGAGGCATTCAACCTTTTAAATTATTTCACACCAACTAAGATTTTAAGTGTTACATCCATTCTGCTTAGATCTGTAGTCTTCAACTGAAAGGCCACATTATTATGGATTCCTCTTGCCAAAGCGTAACAGAAATAGTTTTCAATAATTTTGAAGGTCTTTTGGGGAAAATCTGTTCTGGGCATTATTCATGAAAGATATGACGTTATATTAATTTTCTTTCAAAATACTTGAGAATAAAACAACAATGATGATGTCTTGTCAAACCCTTCTCTGTTGTTTCTCTCTCTCTCACACACACAGTTTCTGATACATAAACAAAAGTTGATTTTACAACTTGATTTTAAAAAGAAAATGTAAAAATATAAACAAAACCTGTCAAATCTGATCTGCTTCTCCAAAACTTAAATCTAAAAATCAAAAATGCAATTCATGTGGTTTCCTAAACTTCATGGGAAAGAATTCTTCTTCATAATAAAACAACCCTATATAAAATTTGCAATATAAACACTATAGCAGCTGTAATGTCCTACCAAGATCAGGAGAGGAAAACGTTTACGAATCCTGTAAGATACCCTAGCTAATATATGGGATGACCTTCAAAATACACTCTTTTTCAAGTTCTATTTTCTTATTCTATTTTACACATAACACTAGAAACATACATGAGAAACATCTTTAACAGCAGCCATGAGCTTTTTGCTTTCTTTCCAAATAATCAATTCCTTCTCAGGCAAGAAAATATTTATCTGGTGTTATTAATGCCACCATTTGGTATGAAGGAAAGTGTCAGGACTGTGCACTTACAGAGCTGGGACTGGAGTGTCGCCTGACTTTAGGCGATTCCTTCCCTGTAGATGAAGTTTTGAAGTTAATGCAAGCGTTGTTCTCCGAATGAACTCTCTTCACTTGATTAGTTGGTTTCTCAAATGGATCAAAACTACTCTGCGTCCTCTGAACCCGGACTTTTTTATCCTCAGGAATTGTATCCAGAGGTTTGATCACTGAATCCATTCCCTGGCAGTTCCGTGTAGACATCTTTGTGACACATATCTGAAAGGAAAAAACAGCATTCATTAACTCTAACTGCTTTAAAGTCTTTGTCAACCCATGCCTCAGCCAGCATCAAAAAAAGTCATTTGACTTCATAATCATCCGTTATCTCTTTCTACATTAAAATTGCAAACAACAATGCATTTTACATAGAGAACACCCACCATAGTCATAACAATAAAAAGTTAAAAGATCCTGAAAAAGAAGACAAAAGAGAAACGTACATAAAACTCACAATTTTTTGTTTTCTTGTACAATGTGTTCTTAGCGAAATGCCACTTCACCTCTCCAATCTAGCCACCCATATCCACAAGCAGTATTGATTTTCATTTGTTTAAAATTGGACGGGACTGAACTTAAGTAAATTATCATAGGTTGTGTGTCCACTCCCGCGCTGGCCTGCTGAAGAGCCAATACCAGTACATTATTGTATATTTAAATAATGCTCATAGAGCACTGTTATTATTATTATTACCATATGTCTCAGAAAATCAAATCAGTAAATCAATTCCTAGGCACTGAAACGTGAAACTGCAGCTTAATCGCACACCAAAACACGTAAGTTCAATTCTTTGGTACTGTGAGGTATGACTCTGCCAAGCCCTGAGGACTGCAACTTGCTGACTAAGCTACCAAAATACACTATTGCTAGTTCAAAAGAACTAAATGAGCAGAACGGTGAGCTTAGGTACTCCAGTCATCTATGTTTATGTTTTTAACTTTAATACATTCTAGCATAAGACATTTCTTTAAATCATACAGTTGGTGGGGAGTTGTATTTGAGGCCTCAGCTCCCGTTTTTACCCATAAAAAACTTGACTCTTACTTGCGAAGAAAAGAAAACATTCTAGCTCTCAGGCTGCAGGGAAAAGACATGAATGTGATACAAGCAGACCCAAGAGGCTCCTTAAATCATAATGCAAATTAAAAGAGTCTACGACGCACATCTTTTTTGCAAGTATTTAAGGATAGACAGTGTTAATCGCTGTCAATCGTACTGTTGACACACATACAGCTGAAAAAAACATAACATTCCACTTAAGCACCTGCAATCTAAGCATTTTTCAAAACTTGTCATAAAATACTTAACATGGAAACAATAAACAGAAATATTTACCATTACAATTTAACCAGGACTCTTCTCCCATAACCCAAAGCATCTCCAATACAAACTTCTCTAAAAAATCATTCTTTGCCATTTCCCCTGAGGAATTATGTGCTTTGAAATCCAACTAATTTCAATTGTTTATAGAAACACTGAGTGGCTTTATCTTACGTTTTTGATATTCTGTGGTTTTGATGATACCCTGTAACCACAGATCAAAAATTTCTTTGGTACATTAAAAATTTGAAGTACACTTCCTGCACAGGAATGTGCCAACTGGTCATCACCAAGTCAACTCTAATGACAGGTATTACTCACATTGCAAACCAGGCTTTAGAAAGGTTCACATTTCTTCTCATTAAAGTGGTTTCTCCAAAACTAAAACTTAACCAAGTTTTAACCGAGAACAAGAACAGCCCCGCTTCTTTCCAAATGATAATCTCCTCTCAGGCCAAAATTAAGGCAATTATGTAATTTTGGTCTATTACTTCAGAAGATAAAGCACTGCTGCACAAAGAATTTTTAATTAGCTGTCTTGTAAAATTAATTGGCTTCTTTTCCCTAAAACAACTTATATGCACAGACATGCACCCACATACTTCCCACTATTCTCTCCAGATTCATGTTCTCGTGATGCTTGCTACCAACAAAGAGGTTTTAAATATGATGTAAACTGAAATTGCTATTAAAATAGCAGCACTTCCATTTTGTTTAATCTTTGTTTAATCTCTTCCTTTCAAAGGCCACCCATAACAAAGGCCACCTGTGGCCAGTGCTTGGAATCCACAGCTATAAACATACTACAGATAAAAATGCCGAGTGCTGCTTCTAGTTTCTTTTTCCACTGGAAAATCTCCATTTGTAGTTCCAACATAGGCCAAGTAATCATTGCATTAAAAAAAAAAGCAACCAATACACAAGACATTTGTTACTATTGATCATTTCAACTGGAAGCAGTAATAGTTTGGAATTAGATATTATGTTATAAGGGACACACTTTAACCTTCAGGATACTTGACTGAATCTGGAGTAGGATATAAAAAAAAACCCCACAATCAGCTTTTAATAGTCAATTTCAAATGTGCAAATTACTAAAACCAATATGTACCCCAACGAGCCCCATGCCCAGAAAGTCAAACACCTCAGAAGTTGCACAGGCTGAACACCAACATCACCAGTGGAAAAGAATGAACACTGCAGAGAAGGGCAAGAGCATGGGCTGGTTCTGATGCTCCTCTGCTTGCTTTCCTGACAATGCTGGCAAGGAATTTCATTCATCACTTCTCTCTCACCTACATCAGTAGTTCCCTAACAGAAACAAAACATTCTCTCCAAAGTGAACTCTGACCACTGTGAAACCAACAGAACTAAGCTTATGCTGTTGTTGAAGGTTATACATTTTTAATCCATCTACCATGCCTTCAAAACTCTGAAGAGAAACAATATTTTAAGCAGTTGTTTTACATTCTGTCTTTTATAGGGTAAGTCCAACTTTGCACCAAAACTCTGCTCTCTGACATCTGAAAGGTGCAGATCTAAAATATCAGTGCTGAGCACTGGCTATAACTTCAAAATTACACAGCTTAGGGTTGCAGTAAACTCATCGGTAGTTTCAGGTTTCCCTTCCTCAGCAAGACCTAAGCCACCACAATGGCCTTGCTTTTGCCCCTGGGCAGCGGCTGCAATGATCTGCTCCTGTGCTCCAACTAACTGAAGAACTTATTCTACAGTAATTTATCTCGCAAAAAAGCAACAGTGCATCTCCACATTTCAGAGATCTTCATGTGCATGCAAATGATCTTAGATATCACTGGGATAACCCGGTAGCTTTTTCCTTGTACTGTATAACAGAAGTAATGTGTATAAATTTCAGCCTCTCAAATGAGGCTGAAGTATTTAGCATCAGAAGCTCTTAGAACTGTAGAACACTGTCTACCACCTGGTAGTTCCTTGCTGGTAGTCAAGAGATACCTAGCCCACCTTCTTAGTTCCAGCTTCCTTTTTGCATAAGAGAGTAAGTTCCATTTTCCAGTTAAAGAATAGTATTCATAACAAAGGAGACGGGTTAATTTTCAGCCTCTTTTAGAGGCTCCCATGTGATGTTCTGGGCCAATCAGAATTTTCTTCTGAGGTCATTCTGTCACATATAATACAGGATCTTTCTTTTTATCCCACTTCATCTGCTTTATCTACATAAGCCATAGGTTCTTCAGCATGTGGCCTATTCTTTGAGTAACCCTACATGCAGTCACTCTCCTGCATTCCAATGAGGACGACAGTCATCCAGAAACTAGTGCCAACTATCTCTCGCCAGTACAGCCTCAAGACTGGATTATTTTATTGAATATCTGCTTTAGCTACAGTTACCAACACAAAAACCAAAGTTGAACAAGTGTAAGAGCTCATGAGATACAGAAAGTCAGTCTATATGATTCAACACCCCTTCTTGCCCTTGCTCGATAAATCTATGTAGCACTGCATTTACAACAGTGGAGCTCAGGCACTCCCTGAGATGCTGTAAATGCCACTATAGTCTGAAACAAGTGCTACATGAAGATGTGATTGATGGCATCTTAACTATTACAAGTGCTTACCCCAAATGTATGTGAAGACAATACAGGTGATATCTTGGCTTGTCATGCAAGACGACAATCACACTTTGAAAATTGCAATCAAGAGAAAGAGGAGGCAATAACTTTTCTGTATGAATGTGATATCCATTTAAAAAAACTTCTATCTAGCAAACAGCATGAGCAATTACAAAGTTTTACTTACTGTTTCTTTAACAGAAGTCCTTATACAAGTAAACATTAAGGTACATCAATACTTGAGTGATTCTTTCCCCTTCAGGAGTTACTGCCATGATTTGTTACTTCTCCAACCACAATCCACATTCAAAGAATAACTTTCAGAAGTATAAACTATTTCAGAAACTGTTAGACTATTAAAACTGGTGCAATGAAATCACAGTTACCACTTTCAGAAGGGGTATTTCTGCCTATAAATATCATAACTATGGGGAGCAGAGAAATGGAACCTTCGTTTATGCTTTCTCCCTTCTTTATAGGAAACATGATTTTAAAATAGGCCAATCGACTTAATACATTTAACAACTAGAGATTATTACAAGTGGAACAGTCAATACACAAAAAACTCTGTCATGTAAAGACTGTTTGAGCAGACATTCCCTTCCTTCCCAAGCTTCCATCAGATAATAGCTCAAGAAAATCACCGGCTGATCATCTCTGACTTTGGGCACATTAGGTAGCCCAAACATAAAACCTGAGAGAGGATACTTTCTGCCACGTGAGTTCTGACCTGGCAGGAATCCCCACAGTGGTACCTCAGAGAAACATGCTGAAAAACAGATGTTGGCAAAACAGAAAGGCAATGGTATGTATGGTATTACACATCAGCGAAGTTTACTTGTGGGACATTCATCCCTCAAGTCTCTGCTTTGGTTCCAAAATGAAAGTCCTAGAATGTTTAGACTAGACTCCAATGCCCAACCTCCCTTTAGAATGAGCCTTGCTCTTCACCACGGAGAACAGAATGATCCTACAGAAACTCGTTTTTTGTGTTTGAGGTTACTGACTGTTTGGAAAAGCACTTCCAAAGAAGAACTTGGAAACTGTCCAGGGACTCAGTGCCTTCATGGGAAAGAATTTAATCTGAAAATAGCAAGGACTGTTCCTGCTCAGTGAGGTGGAAGTACTATTAATTGAGAATCCCTGACTACAGCCTTGGAGAAAAGATGCCTGTCAGCCCAGGCGCAGTCCAACAGAAGCATCTCTCCATGATCATCCTGCATGCTACATTTCCCACATAAGGATCATTAATGTCAAATACACAACTGTATTTCCCCAAGTTGTTTTACACTCTGCTGCCAAACAGAATGCCAATACACTGAGGAGTCACCAGACCAACCAATGGTATGTCATCCGTTCTCCATACCATGATGAATAAAATAAACACACTTTTTTGATTTATCCACAATTATTTGCACAATCTTAACTAAAAAAGTAACATGAAATGAGAGATGATGAGGTTGACGGAATTTCACCACTTAAAAAACTGTAGCACAAAGACCTGCCTTACAATTGCCTGAAAAGCAACTTCCATTATTACTTGAGCTATCACAGACACCGGCAACATAAAGCAAAATAAAAAGCAGCTCCACAAAAGTCAGTGCATTTTGGTTTTACAAGTTATTTTAGCACTTCTCTTTGTGTTTTTTATTTATTTAAAGTAAAAAGAGTCATTACCACACACTTAAAACATTAAAGAAAGAGCACAGCAAAATTCCTAATATTTGATTAAAAATATTAGATACAAAATATTAGATATAAAAAAGCATAACATGGTCTTATACTTTTCAACTTCTTTAGTTGCTTATCAGAATCAGAGAACAATGCACGACAGACAACAAAACAGCTTGGACTGTCTTTTTCCCCTCTCATCCTAATTAGTCTCACAATCAATTTCAGATCTCAAGGCCGCTCCAGGATAAACAGGCTTTGTCATCATTATATCAGTAAAAATCACTGACTAGAGTTTCCTACAGTCCCTACCCTAACACCACAGTATTTATCACATTTCAAGATACAATGTTTGCAAACAGCCAAATTTTCCCAATAAAGATTACTGCTGAAGTTAGGAGACTGAAATTACAAGTGTATTTTTGTTCCATGTATAAAGTTCACAATAAGCTCCATTAAATAAATAAAAATCAGTGTAACTACTCATGGAATAAATCAAGATGTTTCTTTGAATCACCTTATATCATTTCAAGAAGTACTGCTTAATCAGCATTTGAGATTATTGTGAAAAAAAAAAAAAAGTTTATCAGATTTAGTTACTGTGATACAGATTCAAGGGAAGATTTTTTTTCACTTCATCACTGTCAGGAAAATTAAGAGGTCCCAAACAAAAAGGATTCTTACTACTAAAGGTTGCTGGATTAACTAATTTACTGTTTAAAGTAACATATCACTTAAAGAGCAAGAGTGATCAATTAAAACAGGTAAGTAATTTATAGTCCTTATGGTTCATGAATTTTAAAGCAGTAATGAATGTCCCCTGAATTAATCACCTGCTAGGTTGCTTAGTAAAAGATACGCTGTTCCACAGCAGTGGAGTTTATTTGTACGAATAAAGATAACCTCAGTAACAAAGAACAATCAACTTTGGCATGAAGGAACAGTCATCCTACCCCACATAAGAAAAAAAACAAACAACTGAAAAATATTTGCACAGTATAAAGACACACCACTCTGAAGCTCACCACATCTTTTAGGAAGATGCATTATACCCGAGTTTTAATTCCTCCGTGTAACTTCCTACAAATCTTCACTATGGTCATCCAGTACCTACTGACTTACATAAAATACGAAAATACTGTCTGCCATCCATCTTCCGCTCTCTGCTGCCCATTGCCACTGTGTAAACCCTGGGAAAAAGTGGTTTGTTGGGTGAACACTGGGGCAAACATTCAAAATTCTTAACAAAAATCAGAACAAAACATCTCAATTGCCCCTTTGTACTATTCCTAGTGAAACAGTATGAAAGGACCTGACGTAGGTGTCCTGGTTTCCAGCAGGGACGGGGTTGATTCTTCCCTGCCTCTAGCAGACACAGCTATTCCACCACATGTGCACCAGGCCCAGGGGCAGCAGGGAGCTAGCCAGGAAGGGGAGGGGCCACAACCGGAAGTGGGCGTGCTGACCTCACGGCGTAGGCATATATATGGGCGGGCGGCGGTGGGGTGTGTCTCCGCGGCATCGGTGGCGGCCAGGGCGGTGCGGGCTGCGGTTGGTACCGTGCTGGTGTTTGTGTCCTCCATCGTGTTGCTGTTTCCCTGTAATTCTTGTTGTTCTGGTCAACAGTTTGTGTCCCAACCCACGGGTCTGCCTTTCCCTGTCCATCCTCTCCCCACCGCTGGGGGGCGGCAGAGCCAACAGGCTGCCACGTGGCGCTTTTGTTGCTAACCGAGGCCAAACCATGACAATAGGGAAACCCAAGATCTAGCCTCCACGATGCGAAAATAAACAAACTACTGCGTGACCTAAGGCAAGGAACTCACTTGACCTCCAAAAAAATCCATTTTTCTGTTTATAATAACGATCCTACCACTATCACAAGCAGAAACTGGAAGCACTATTAATTTTGTAAAGCACTTGGGCTTCTTAAAGTGAAATCCTATGAGGATACAGATTATAATTTGTAGAGCCAAAACCTTCTAAAAGACAGCAAAGCAATATCATTATTACAGAGAATGAAACTTAACAATTGCGTTTAGCTGACAGATGTGTAAAGAAAAAATCATAAATAGCCAAGTGACTACTAACCCAACAGCTGAATTGCTGGAGTATTATAAGCAGTTTTGTACAAAATAACACAATTGCCTGGAGAATCATTCTCTGTGGAGAACAAAGCAGTAGGGCAGCTTTTTATAACCACAGGTCTTTGCTTCATCTCAGCCCAGCTGGTAGCACTCTCCATCTCCCCTGAGAAGAGGAAGTCAGCAAAAAGACTGCTGCACCCACAAGTCAAAACATGAACAGGTCAAGAACAGAGTTCAGCTGGTGAGAAAGCTACAACATGGGAGAAGATCAAGGAGGAGTAAGTAATGAGATAAGGGAGCAAACAAAATTGTGAAAGGGGAAGTAGAGAATGTAATGATGCACAACATCACCAGCGAGTTCATACCAAAACTACCAGCGCAACCAGGCCCAAATTTGAAAGAGGTCCTTCAACACTCACCCTTCCCTGTCATCATCCACACCAGCTCTTTGGTTTGAACATTTGATGGGCACAGCTAAAAAGAGTAGCAAAAGAACTTGAGTAAGATAGAAAAAGAGGGGGGGAGAGGGGGATATGACACAACAAGAACAAGAAACAGAGTAATGGTTACACAAGGAAGGAAGATGTGAGGAAGAAAATTATTGTAAGATAGACATTTCCTTTCCTGCCCTGATGGCCTGTGGTTTCTCTCTGGTAATTTCCAGGGACTGTAACAGGCTCAATTGTGTCCCAGAACATATTCTTGGGTATTATTTGTTCAGCTCTACTTGGATGCAGAGATTGCTAGCAATGCTAGATATGAACTAGCAAATGTAACTGCAAACAGGGCTTGGAGACTGAAAATGGTATCCAGGGATACGATATGCTCCTTGCTGTACTTACCACAAACCTATCCATAGCCCATCTCAAAGGCACTCACCAAAAATGGCTGTTTAATTTCTGAATTCAAAGCTGATGTTAAACCAACTGTCTTTGGCATATGGAAGAAAGCAAATATAAAAAAGTCACTGAAGTGCCAGATGGAAGAACTGGAAGCTCTGACATTAATTCTCTGTGTTAGTATAAAATACTGAACTCAAGAAGCAGATTAAATGTCTATGCTGAATTGCTGAGTGAGAAACAAGTCACTCTCAAATAAAGGCCAACTGATCAGATTTGGAGTAGGAATGCCAAGACCATAAAAATCTGAAAAGAAGTTGAAACACCTGAGTAATGTTTTATACTGGAAGTTATTATGGGCAGTGCTTACACAGTTCTTTCCTCTCCTCTTCCCTGCCAGAACAAAGCTGACATATAGCACGTATTCATTCTGCCAAATTAATACCTAATATTTAGCACAATTACTAAATCATGCACAATGTGGGAGTCAGGAATTACTGCACATGATTGTATGTTCCTTACACACGGCAAGGTGGAGCCAAGCACTTCTAAAACTGGTATTTTTTTTCCGTTCGTAGCAGTTTAACTTCAGAAAAAATGAGTTTTCAGTCCATTAAAGTTGATTTTCCTCTCCTCACAGGGAAAACAGGTCTGATTTTGAAGGGAACCCAGCTTAGACTTTAGGTATATAAAAGTCTATGTATGTGCTCAGAAAAAACACCTGTTCTGCAACAACAGGCATCCGGAGTCGTCACAGAAAGACAGGGTCTCAGTTGAAGTCTTGGTCTCATGCAGAAGTCCTGACAGGCTGTAACATACATTAAAAGAGACAGAAACTCAACAAAGCTGATTTAAAGGCCCCAAAATACAGTAACGGTGTCAGTACTAAAACCTAACAAATAAATTCTTCCTTTTAGCTCCACAATGCTTAGGTTTGCCACAGAGTAGTATACAATATGACATTTAAGCTTTTCCTACAATTACACCCAGGCTGCTGTTTCCATTAACATAGTTCAAGACTTGCTGCATTCAAAAGGAGGAGGGTCTTTCCTCCAGTAAACCAAGCAGGAGGACACAGGAGCAGATCAGCAGAGGATTCAGCATGGGAGAGGCAGCCTCAATCACTGGGAATGAGCCAGGGACTCCTTGGTAACCAGTAGAGCAGTGGAGAAAGTGTCTGAACATAAACACTCACCCATGAAATTGTGAGAGGTGGTTTCTATACTGTTTTACTTAGTTACCCATTCATATCCGTCTATCTTCTTCTGTAACCATATGAACAGCATTTAAAAATAAAGATTAAAAAAACATTTTCAGTCACTTTCCCATATCGGTCTCCTGCTCCACCAGATGGCTACATGTGCCAGTGTAAGTTTACACAGTTTTCTTTCCGTAAGTGCATTAATTAGTAGTTTTGTATGAACATTATATTGTCTTTCTGAGTTTACAGGTTTATGATTTTATTCTATCCTCCAACACCTCCCCCAATCGTAAAGTTATCAAAGGCGCAACCATAAATGCAGCAAGTCTTCCCGCTGCCACATTCAAGTGTGAGAAATCTTGAGAGACTTGACAGCAAGCCCATACTTGCTAAATTCTGATCTGTCAGTAAGATTTTTAAGAAACTAAACGGTAAACTCCATGACTTGAAAATGGTTCCCCCTAATTCCTTTAGGCTCCTTTGCCTACCTTAGCAAGTCTCAATTCTTTTACAGGTATCAAGTATGCCTGTTGCAAGCCAAAAAAAACAAAACAAAACAACAAAAAAACCACACAAACCCAAAACAAAATAAAACAAAAACAACAAAGTTTTTTTTTCTTCGACAAGCAGGGACTGTAACATAAATACTACTATTGGTCAGATCTGGTCACACAACTGATAGTTTAAAGAATTAAACCCAACTACTCAATTAAGAAGTGAACTTCTATCTGGGAAGCCTGAAGTTAGGTGAAAAAAAAGAGACTTGACAAGATAAAAACTTAATTTCTACTTAAAGTGAAGCAGAGAGTTTGTTTCAGACTAGTAAATCAGACAATGATAGTTTAAGAACTCAAGATCAACCTTCACACAACTGCTGAAGAGCACATTTCTTACAAAACAAAAATGAAGGGGCCAGCTTACACAACCACCTGTGCAAAATGTGTGCATTTGCAGACTTAAGAGTTTTATAAGTATTTTTCGTCAGGTATGACAACCTTTATTGCACTGAAGCTGCATGTTGTACTGTCCTTTACAAATTAATGGGAGTCACACATTTTCTTCAGTAGACTCTTAAGAGGTACTTCCCAAGAAATAATTCAATAATTAGTTTGGCTTTTCTTCCTTCGTTCAGACCAATTCCTTCATTTAAAAAAAACACCAAAATTTTCTTACTTCATTCTCTTCCCTCTTTTTTGCATTTATTCCCAATTCTTCTCCTTCTCTTCCAAAATTCCTTTTTTTTAGCAGAAGCTAGAGGAAAAACTGCGTAATGAGAGTACTTTATTTATTTCATGGAGTATTTTATTTATTTCATTCTGCTCATACATTTCAAAGTTTCATTCCAGTACCAAGAAAGGAATCTATCCAGCTCCTATGTACTTCATCCCTGAGGTCAACAACCCTACAGCTTGAGAAATGCAGCTTCCAAGGCTGATCAATGTCACAAGGAAAGATAAGATCTCCAAGCAATTCTAGATCTGCTCCCTTACATATTATCTTCCAAACCACTGAATTTGACAGGATATCCTCTATCAAATCAGCACAGTATAAAGGTATAGACAGAAGAAGAGCTTCAACTTCGTCATTATTCTCTTATGTGAGTACCCTTCAGAGACTTGAATAACCTATATTCCAAATAAATCTCCCAGAAATCTTAGTAACAACCATCCACAATCTTTCTGCCATTGTTTTCTTTCATGAAAGTTTGAGAGTTCAGACAAGGATGACAACTCTAGCTTTACAAACAATTGAATTAAGTGAGTAGTCATCTGTGTTTGGATCTCATATACACCTGATTTCTTTTTGTTCCCCCCCCTCCCCATAAATGACCTGACTACAGAATTCTACAAAAACTGAAATAAAAGACTTAAAGGAAATTTCTAACAGCTACTGCAGATTTGTTGGAAAGCACAATAGCTTTCAAAGCAAAAAGGTGTAAGAAAGCATAATGAAACTTGCTTCCCAAAACATAATGTGCTAGGCTGGAAAAAAATGGCAGAACCTCTGCAAACGTGCCATGCTCCATAATTCAGAATTTTGTCAGGGGATGTAATGAAAATTGTAACATCTAAAATTATTCAGAATATGAAGAACACTCCAGTACACATTTTCTTGCAAAGACACATGAAACTTAAAACAGAGAGGTTTCAAACTGACAGTTGAAAGAACTCATTATAAGGACAACCATAATTTTATAAGAATTCTCTGAACAGCATAGACATAATGCTCTATTTTCAAATAAAACCTAAGTATTTCAATAGAGAAGTGAAAATCACTGCTGCTGCTTTGATGTGTTCAAGCAAAAACATGTGCTGCTATAGACTCATGACTGCGCTCAAATCAATTCTGAAGACTAAGCTGTAACAGTATGAAACAGACAAGCCTTCTGTAGTTGGCGGCAATTTGTGCCTCCAAAGCTAGTTCATCTTGAATCACTTGCAACAAGTAACAGATCTAAAGAATCAACGTGGTCAAAAATCACCTATCATCTATTACAATCTATCCATAAACTTAGAACATCAATGAGAAGTCCGCCACTCTCACAGCATATTATGCTTCTTATGAAAATATTTCACAAAACTGAGACTACAGATATTTTGCACGGTTCTCCCTGCACAGCTGCCTACCGGCAGTATAATCACATTTTATAATTACAAATGTTATATGTCTATCTGGACTACTTTGTCAAACACAGGGAATTCCTTGCCAGCTTGGAAAGGGATTCCACCATTTTCCCAGGCAGCAGCAAAAGCAATCACTAAGCTGTAAAACTTTCCAAGAAAAATCTTCTGCACAACATTAGAATAAAATTTCTATAGCCAGTATTTATCAACAGTACCTATTTGGTTATTAAAAGACCCCCTATTTACAGGAAAGTCTGGACAAGCATAATTTACATATATTCTCTACAGACTTAAATTTTTATTTTTTTTTGCACTCATAGAAACATTTAATGAAGTGGGAGAGGACAGACATACTCAAACTTACCAAGCAGATAGATCAAAAAGCATCAGAAGTTAATTAAATTAAGCTGAGCTTTCATAGTATATAAATGGCCATTATGCATTTTACTAGTGGTTTTATTTCCCCTATGCTACCTCGGCAACATTTGGTATTTTCCTCTTTATGTAACTTGTATACAATTTAATATTAAATTATAAACATCCTATACAGCAAAACTGAAATACAACTAACATGAATCCTACACAATTTCCAGGACAGAATGATACAGACTGGGTCAACATCTTGCTGATATGATGTTTGCTGCTAGCTGAGATTACTTTACATTTCCATAACATTCAGCTGAAGTTTATCACAAATCTTTTTCAAACAGAAACTGCAACTGATCTCCTAGTCAGCAGGATGAGATAGTAAGTTCCACTACAGCATTAACTTACCAAAATTCTAACACTAAATTGTAAAATATTTGCAAAACGAAACAAAAGTCTCCAGTCACACTTTTTACATCATTTCTGAATAGCAAACCATCACAACTTAGTTTTCTAAGGCAAGACAACTGCAGACAAAAATGCCAGTTTCTGCATTGTCAGTCCAGAACTGATAAAGGAAATTCAGAGAAAGCCCATCCAATGATAAATATGATCAACAGAAGAGCAGGATCAGAATACTAATTCAGTTGACTAGTAATAAATGGAAAAGCCCAGAAGGGATTTTTACAGAGGCAAAATGCTTTGATTATGCTGTTGATTCAAAAATCTTGTAATACAAAAGCACCTCCCTGAATTCAACACCTAGTACTACACTAAATTGCTATTTCAATTCTTGCTTTTTTGCTAAATTGCTAAATACAGAATTATACATAGGCTTATACTAGGGAGTGGAACAAAAGCTATCAGTGAAAAATATGCCACACATGAGAAAGTTACATATAATAATACAGCAATTCTGACAATATACAATAAAGATGTCAAAAGTAAAAAGTATCACAGAAAGGTATTTACAGAACTATATACCAAAGCCCAAAAGTCACCATGTACATGGAAGAAGCACTTCAGGACTGATGGAGCTGCTGCTGGGAGAAGTTGTCCTGACAGTAACATCTTGGTAGCAAGATTTAAAAAAACTACATCCTTAAGAGTCTTCCTTAACTAACCAACTTTCCATTCACATACCTTCTTGCCATGGTATCAAAAAAGAAACCAAATCAAAGACATCAGAAGTCAGTCTGGACTTACCTCAGGGAATTCAAGGTCAGAAAAGATATTTAAATATTTAACCTGTTCTTCCTGCTCTTAACCTGTTAAGAACACCAGCTACATTTTTCTTTAGTTACAGAAACAGGCTTTGGAGTGCTGGTATCACACAATCTCTGTGTTGTTTCAATTAATATTTGCTAGGATACTCTCCTTCATTTCAACACGTATCATTCATTGTATCAGTACCTGAATCACAGGAATATTTTACACTAATATTATCAAACTCAATTTGCAAACTGTGTATAGCACTACCTGACAGCTGAATATTTTTGCCTTGCCAGGACTTCAAAGGGAAATAACCCTAATAACTGGATCTGCTTGGCAGCTCATCACATACCCTCACATGTATTGAGAAGGCACTGAATATTTCAGCCTGAAACCCCACCTTACTCAGGCCAAGTGTTCGCACAGGCTCTTGCCCCAGTAAATTCCCCCTGACCACGCAGGTCAGGCCAGGCCAGTGTACCCAAACTTGCACAGCGCAGTCACCTCAGTGGTAGCCAGCAAGGATTTGCTTTAAAGGACAAAATAATCTCTTACCTCTGGCAGTTGGAGCCCAGCAGAGCTGTGCGCCTTGTTCCCACAGTGCATACACCAGCTGTCTCTTGGGATCAACTAGGCACATTGGCACTGTGGCCTAGTCTTAGAACCATAGAATTGTCAAGGCTGGAAGGGATCCTTAAGATCATCAAGTCCAACCATTAACCTAACACTAACAAAACCTCCACTAAACCATGTCCCTAAGCACTGCATCTACCCATGTTTTAAATACCCCCAGAGGTGGTGACTCCACCATTTCCCTAGGCAGCACATTCTCATGTTTGACAACTTTTTTTGGTGAAGAAATTTTGCTAATATCTATGCAAAACCTCCCCTGGCATAACTTGAGGCTGTTTCTTCTTGTCCTATTACTTGTTACTTGGGAGAGGAGACTGACCGCAAACGTTTTACAACCTCTTTTCACGTAGTTGTAGAAAGTGAGAAGGTCTCCCCTCAGCCTCCTTTCCTCCAGGCTAAACAACCCCAGCTCCATCAGCTGCTCTTCACAAGACTTGTGATCTAGATCCCTCATCAGCTTCAATATCTTTTTCTGGACATGAGAGAGTTATATGCCCTTTGAATGTTACTGTCCATTTTCTTGTCTATGGGGTCTCCAAGAGAAACAAGAATTTCCTGCCTGGAAAGAAAATCTTTCTGTCTAAAGTCAGAGCTATGAAGGAGACTATGGCAAACATTCACTTCTCAGGTAAGCTCTTACCTCCTGCTGGGATGAACATCAGCCTCACTACAAAACTGATCCACACAGAGAAGATGGTAATCTTTATAGAGCACTCAGCACTAACCGCCTATTAAACTATGTATTTCTTATGTTCCCAACTGCATTCTTTAATTTTGGGCATGTTTTCCATATTGTATGGGGTTTTTCACCTCTAGTTAATTTGGGAGCTGTGTTTAACTAAATATTACCATAAGGAATATTATTTATCAACAAAAAAATTTCCAAAATTACTGTGGATTTCTTAAACTTAGAAAACTAAAATGGGGGAATTCCAGAAACAGTAGTAACACAGTGCACAGGGCCAAAGGTTTTACATTTGGGGAGAAAAACACTTAGAGGAAGAAAGCTAGCAGAAGCAACAACTTTCATGTATATATGTAAATGAAGAAATATCACTAAGAAATACCCTAATTTAAAATTTGCTTTTAAAAAAATCCTTAAAAATGCCTAACAATTTCTGGACTTCTTGTACAACCCGAGAGGAAACACAAGTGGCTGGATTACTTCTGTTCATTAAACAGTGGTAAATGCACTAAAGGTTTGCAATGTATTAATGGGTATGACAGTATAAGGAAAGGAAGACTTCCGTTAAAATACTTGCAGCTACAATAACTGTTGTAATTGAAACATTCAAGGTTATTCTTGACCCAAAAAAAAGGATCTCTACTTTCTGAGACAAAACTATGCAAATTAAGTGAAATGGCCCACTTCACATCATTTACATTGCAGCTCCTGTACTGTCACACATTTGAAAACTAGGGGTTTTTTTAGCAAGGAACTCCAGCAAAATAATAATGAAATAATAATAATAATTTCAGAAAATAATTGAGGTGGGACCAAATCTTCCCCCTTTAATCGTATTCAGTGGCTAAGAAGAAAACCCCCGTAATTGGCAAGTAAAGAAAAAGTCAACATGAATTGCTGTCAAACCAGTTATTTGATCCCACATTAATATACAACTGGTCTCTTCTCAGAGTCTAATTCACATACTGTATAATGTATAAGCATGCTCCTCTAGGAATAAAACCCTCTGCTTTTACACTGAACTAGTAATAGCAAAAACCATATTTGATCATTCCACCATTACTACCACAGTCGGTTTTCTTAAAATGCTAGAACATGGTGAAATAATTCTTTGTTCTATGGCTTAATCTACCACTGAAACACACTAGCTGTCAGTTAAGTCAGCAAAAATAATTGAAATTATTCCACACAATGGTCACATTTTAATCTTTATCTTGTACTTATGATAACTGCTGCTTTTTTCCTCCTCTCTTTCCCCCGAATACGCTACTGCTCTAGGCATTCATATGCTGAAATATTCCACTAAGATCCAAACCACTGCAAATACACTCCTACATAAGCATTCAAGAATGACTACTTAAAATTACTACCTCACTTTTTGTTTTATTAAAGACAGTCTGCAAGAGAAATAAAATAATTAGAGGTTAACAAGGCAAAAAGATATACCATGATATAGCACACATTTATAAAGGATCGTTTTAATTTTATCTTCTACCACCATCTGTAACTGATGAAGACATTTATTCAGATCTAGCAAGATGCACAGACTTGTTAGCAAAGATGACAGAAGTGGCTGATCGCGTCCTTCACTCGCTCGTCCCAGAAGGCGTTCAGTCAAGCATATATCATAAAAAATTGCCCACACTATCCTCTTAATACAATAATAAATAAGGCTATGGGAGAGAGAAATACAAAGCCGTACCAAGAAAAGCATTGCCTTTAAGCCTTCCCCTACCTTTTCTCTGATATTTACAAACCGGAGGCAGTTCTGCTGGGGATTCTCACCAGGGTGGCTGCCGAAATGTCTCATGTGGCGTGTTCAGCGTTCCCACTGCCTCCCTCTGCCTTGACTTTAAGCATTCCCGAGAAAACCCACCCTGACATGCACAGAACGAATCCTGCTCAAGTTGGAAGCATGTGATAACTAGGCTTCAGGCTGCAACAGGAAACCTCAGCATCCAATTAATCCCAGACTCTAAAACCCCATCTTACCGTTTTGCTGTTGCTCAGGATCAGGTCAGATTCACCTGCAACTCTTTGGCATCCCTCTAGCAATGTTAGTGTTTGCAGTCAGGTCGGGCTCATTCAGCAGCTGAATTCACAACATCTTTCTGCACTAGCAAGCTGAAACGGTATGGCTGTACTATAGCTAAGAAAGGGGGAAATCTAAAGCAGAAAACAAAGAAATCCCTCAAGACAGGATAACCCCAGTGGAGTAAAATATAAAATGTACAGATAAGCACCAAGGGTAGAATATTTTTCTGTTCAAATTTTATCAGCAATACCATGTTTTTTCTAAAAAGAATTTTTTTTTTTTTTTAATGTATGATGGACTTGCCTGTGGAGTTCCCAGAAAGGCAGATTGTCTAGGCTCTGCAGCAGCATTGCAGCCAAAGTAACCATGCATATGTTATCCAGGCAATTTACAGCAGTCTTTTTGAAAAGATATTGATTTACAATTGATTTACCAGCACTGCCTCAACCCAGCAGAGAACTGCAGCCAAAATAGCTAATGGTGATTTCATATGAATAAAGGAAAAAACCTAAACATTCAATCAAAAGGATGTAACTAATCACTCCCAGTTCAATTACGTCCCAGTCCTGAAGGAAACCAGCAAGTTCTTGGTATCATACAAATTATATTAAAGCCATACTCTATGGGCATCTGGAAATAAGTACTACAAATAAGTTCACTTTTACAAAAAGAATAAATATGGAAAAGTATTTAAAAATTACTGAGCCAAAATATGAACTCTGAAGTTAATTCTAATTCTGTTAAATTCTGTAAGGTTGAAACATTGTATATTTCATATGTTCAAAAATTAAACACTAAAGTGTGAGTAAGCAATATACACCTACTCCATGCTGGGAACCACTGCTGAGCCCAAGCGTGCTTAGGTGCAGTCTGAGGGACAAGAGGGCAGCAGGAGCAAACCCTCCGGGAGGACTTCTCCAAAAGGTAGGCAGTGAATCTTCTCCATCTCCTACTCCTAGAGCAGCCCCTGCTGGCCTGAGCTTCAGATCGTTCATGGCTCCCCAGAAACTTCCTGGAGTTGGGGGAGTGCTGGACAGACTACACTAGGACAGGGAGCAGTAGCATATGCATTTGTGAGACGTTCAGGAGAGAAAGAACAGAGCTCAACTGCATTTTGTTTTTACATAACAAAGAGGTGCAATGAACTGGCAGGTGAAACATAGCCCTGGCCCACATCCCAAGCAGCTCCAGTGACCCACATATATCACAAAACCATCAGAAACATGCTCCCTCATGGAGTTCCACTTAGAAGAAAGCACAGCATACTTAAACTGCACACATTTGCTTATGTCTTACGACAGTCACCAAGACTTAAACACATGCTTAAATACTTCTCAACTAAAGGCTCACAGCTGCATCTAGCATCAGTGGCTTCAGCGATGATAACACTTGAATGGTATGAGTAAATTTCAAAAAATGCACCCAAAATTAAGTAGCACTTGTTATTTTTTCCCCTCACGTATTTCCCAACCTTCGTCACAGTGACACATATTCCAGAAGACTACTCAGTTTCCTACTCTAGTTTTTAAGCAGATAGAAGGCTTCTCCTGGAAAAAGTCAACTTCCACTCTCAAGGTCAAAATTTTCTTCTTAGGTATCTCAAGCACGGGAGTCCAAAGAAAACATGAAGAAAAGCTTCTAGTTGAAACAACAAGAAAATACATTCAAAACATTTACATTTCTTCTCCTTATTCTGCCAACATCAAATTTGTCTGAGGATGACAGATAGAAGGATAGAATTATTCTCCAGGGAAAAAAAAAAAAAAGAGAAAGCACTAGTGAGTAAGCATGTGCAGAGATTCAATATTTCAATATGTGCCAAAAGACAGGCACTACATTAAGGGAAAAGTGGTAGACACCCACGCCCCAGGAAGGAGGACACAGAAGGCAGAGAAACCGGGAAATGCATTCCAGAAGCAAACAAGGTGTCGGGCCAAGGCACAGCGACAGAAAGCAAGCCAAACAGTCCACAAAGTAATAGGACCTAACTCGAAGGCAAACCCTCCCGTGTTTTAAAGTTAATTACTTTCACTGCATTAAAAAATCCGTACTTTAATGCATTAAAGTCATTCTTGCAGCCTTTGCAGTCACCAAATGCAATACCAGTTGGGCTATAGCTTTCCTAACTGCACACTCAGATGATGTCTGTGTGTTCTTTCCCGATTACTTGTCCCCACTCCCACCTTCCATATACTTTCCTTTTATGTTTGAGTCTTGTTAGGAACCCCATGTTCATCCATGCAGGCCTTCCAGCATTTTTGCTTGATTCACTACTACTCTTATCCCCCTCCTTTCCCTGTGTGTCTCTCAAACCCATTCACAGACTGTGGTTGAACACAAGTTGGATGGAATGCAAATCCATGTTCTGGTGCTGCCCATGATACCACAAACGGGACTGGGAAACCCGGCTGGAAATGATGGACCCCATAAAGTCCCCTGTACCATGGGACTAGCTTGTTTTCCAATGGGGTGGGGAATTACTGACATAAAAAAAAGGTTTCAATAGGATTTTTAAAAAAAAGTCTAACATCAATGGGCTTAAGTTTTAAAACTCTGCATGGAAACCAATTGCAAATACAAGGTTCACATGTACTGTAAGTCACACCACCACTTTCATCCCAGGGCCGACTCCAAAATGCACTGTGGGATCTCAAAAAAAAAGATTTCACAGTTTTAGGGACTGACTCTGTATATACTATACATTATGAAGAATGTTTAAAATGCATGCTCAAAAGGAACATCATCATCACGGAGAACGCTGTGTAATGATTTTACACATCCAACACTGCAAAAGCAGTCTTGCATATAAATAACCTAATGACTTTGGACAATCATACCCTTTCTGCGCAACAGGAAAACCTAACTTCAACATTCCTAGCAGAGCCACATCTTCCTGTGAAACCCTAGTACAGTTACTCTGAGATTGTTTTATTTGTTACTGATATTTCTATGTTCCTTGCTACTTTGGCAAAGATCTCATAGAATCATAGAATGGTTAGAGCTGGAAGGGACCTTAAAGATCATTGAGCTCCAACCCCCCTGCCACGGGCAGGGACACCTCCCACCAGATCAGGTTGCTCCAAGCCCCATCCAGCCTGGCCTTCAGCACTCCTAGGGATGGTGCACCCTCAACTTCGCTGGGCAGCCTGGGCCTCACCACCCTCACAGCAGTGAATTTCTTCCTAATATCTAACCTAAATCTCCCCTCTTCCAATTTAAAATGGTTACCCCTTGTCCTGTCACTACACTTCCTGACAAAGAGTCCCTCTCCAGCTCTCCTCTAGGCTCCCTTGAAAGGCTGCTAGAAGGTCTCCCCAGAGCCTTCTCTTCTCCAGGCTGAACAGCCCCAGCCCTCTGTTCTCATCTCACTATGATGAAATGCATGTTACACTACTGCAGGCTCAGAAGAAAGCTTTCATTTTACAGCACACAAATTAGCCAGCAACTACATTCCAGAAGAGAAAGAAAGATATAACTTTTGGCTTATGCTCATAATGCTAGGCAATTTTCATTCCCAGAACACGGTACTGTTTCATTAAAATTTACCCCAAGGAAAAATCAAGGTGCTGTTGTGTCAGCTTTTTATGCTGACAGCATAAAATCCGGCAGCTGAGCATTTGCATTAATTTAGTATGATACCGGTGATGATTCTCTTCTGCAGTCATTGGATATGCTCTGTTTCTCCTCCAGATGGTCTTCTCTCAAGCCCACAAAATTGGCTGGGAAGTTGATGTCCTTTTATAAATTGAAAGCTATCTTAACAGTAACCACGATTTCCTGACATTTTTCCAGAATATATAAAAAAATACTGGGGGCCAGTTATTTTCATTTGTGGGTGTCTGGGGGGGGTTTCTGTCTTTTTTTTTTTTTTTAATTTTAATTGCATAACCAGAATTAGGCCAGTGAAATTAATGGTTTGAGGAAAAAGAAAAAAGAAACACAGAGGAATCATATCCCAGGTCTGCATCTGCCACACCTTTTGGGGACTGAGGAATGAAATTTCACACTACCTAAGGATGCTGAGCATCACTCTATTCCAGACGCATGGAATCAAATCCCAGCCCTGAATCTGTAGCAGACATCTATCAGCTGGAGGAAACCACTCACTGCAACAGGGAAGGGCAACAATCTGCTAAGTTAGCACTAACCCCAAAATTACTATTAAGAAACCTGAACAGAACCAAATATAAAATTCCAGAAATGTCAAAAGCTCGTCTGTGTTTAGTCATCTTTCCCTCTCTGTGAAGTATGAATATCTTAATCAGTTTGTTGTTGTTTTTTCCCCCATCATCTCTGTAACACAAGAAACAACAGTTGACTTAAAAGCAATACGTGGTCCCACCAAGGGCTGTGTTTTCACTCCTGGTCAAAATCTGGAATTAGCTATATAAATGCTGTGTAATTGACCTGTGAGGTTCAATAGCTCAGAACATATTGAACAAAGAGGCTAGCAATACTCAAGAAGGGATTGAGCATAATGATTAACAGCCTCTGTAACTAGACTAAAAATTGCAAGAACCTCAATCTTCACACTCCAGGGCACAGACCTGTAACTAGCTAAGATCAGGAATAAATTTCTGGCCACTATGTTAGTGTGGATTTACATGGACTGGGAATAGTTCACAGCTTTGGAGACTTGCAGAACATTCAGTTTTATCCATTGGTTGGAAAGCATCTACATCGGTTCTACAACATTGTCAGAAAACTGACTCCAGAACACTATTCTTCCTTGCTGGTTGGGAAAAAAAGCCCAACACAAATATAACATAGCCAACTTCAACCAACCTCACCCCACAAACACACACAAAAAAGAAGAAAACAATTTCAAAAACCGGTTGCAGACTTTTTCTAAGTTCTCATGAAATAGAGGCTGATTTTTCAGTAGAAAAGGAAAAAAAAAAAACCAAAACAAAACAAAACAAAAAACCACAAACATATACTCTTTCTAGTTTTTATCCAAAAATATTTCTATTTAGATATGACAACGTTGTGCTCTAATTGATCTACTTGATCCACTTTTTCTTTCCCCCACCCATTCTTTCTGCTACTACCATGCATACTGTTCCCCCAACATATTTTCCAATTGTAGTGCATGATGTTGGAGTTAGAAACAGACTTGGCAGCCCAGGAAAGAGGTGTACAGGGCACCTAAAATCTAACCCCCGCGCAGCAACTGCCCATTAATTTGCGGTTAACACAGCATTGGTACTTCCAAAATCTATAATTTGGGGAAATATTATTCATCATTTGGATTGTGTAGATAGGTAAGAATTCTCACTAGTCGTAGCATTTACATTGACAGCACAGTTCTTTCCATCTTCAAACATTTAAATATTTATTACTATTTTGAACAGTTATCCTTCCATATGCATACTAAGGCAGTCAAATTTGCCATAGCTTACCACAGGTTTTTGCAGTCCTAATAATATTCCATTATTTACTACTGGTTTCTGAAATCCTTCCTGCTCATCAAAATCTTTCACACATTAAGGAATCCTGCAACAGAAATATCAAGTCTAGCAATTTTACTACTAGCATAAATAACTGGGGTCTGGGTCTCTTGATTTTACGATTTCAATGAAGATCATGTTCTCAAACAAGAAACGTTTCCCTGTACTGTAATAAATTTAAAGAAAATATACACTGAATACATGAAAATCATTATATGAAAACTAGAACTAAATGAATCAGAAGAGATAAGCAGGCAGAGTTTCTATTTGCCTTCTGTCCATTACCATCTGAAAAAGTAAAGTGCCACCATGTAACAAATTTAAGGAATTATTATTATAGCAATAAGAAACAAACAACAAAAGTGGAGTAAAAATGGGGTGGTTTTTTTCCTGCAGTCATGAGACCAGGACAAGCTATTCACCACTCTCAGCTGGAAAACCTGGACAGAAACTTTCTTGATGCAAGCCAAGACTACATTAAAGTGAAAAAGATACTTTAATATTCCATTATAAAGGGGAAGCCACAAAGCCTGAAGCCTAGAATATAATGTTTTAAAATGTACAGGGACAATAAATTATAATTATTGAATTCCCACACGTATTCAAACAGGTAAGCCAAAACCAAGTGAGTTAAAACATGGAAAACATGACACAAATCAAACTGGTATCTGCTACCACACAGCAGAGCACTGGAAGGAAAGGAGGAAATGAGGAGAGTTACCAGAAGCTGAAGGACAAATACCTAACAGTTTGATTTTCTGTTACTTACAGTAATAAGGAGTCCTGTGATTTCCTAAGATGCCTAATATACTCTCCTTTGTACAGGTGTGGCTTGGGTGGCTTTTTCACCACCCAAGTGTGGTGAAAAACAATGCCTTAAGGGGGAAATTGGAACTATTGCAACAAGAAACAGAGTGGCAGCAAGACCCTCAAAAGGTTTAAGCATGTTTAATTGAAAGACAGATTAATACACAGGGCTATGCAACTTTATTTTGCAGGAGAAGCCACCAAGCCAGATGAATGCATCTTGCTCCCTCTCTACTTCCATGAAAAATTCACTCAAAAGCCATAGTATCCATGCTCTTGATGGTGCTCTGGGCATAGTTAAGCCTTTGAGGGAAAAATAAATATTTAATTTAAAAAAAAATAATACTCTGATTCAGAAAAGTCAAGCTCAATTTTGATGCAAACATGGAAGCAAGATACTTTATAAAGCAACAGTGACAGAATCCAGAGGGCTTGGAAAAGTAATCAGCCTTAAAATACAACCAGAAAAACCTTGGTAACACATTTACAAAAATGCTGAAGCAGCAGGGTACTGAAACCCTATGAGAAAAGAAACAGTAAAATATTTCAAGAATTTTAAGTATCACTTTTAAAATCTCTATTTTGTAATGGTGCAGTTCCTTTCCTTCCTATTTCTTGCTTTCTGCATATAAATGCTATTAGTAGGAGTGAAATAGAAAATTATATGCTCCTGCATGAAGCACTTTAAGCTAGAAAGAGTTCAGAAACACAAATTCAGTGCCTTCCCTCACCAGAGCTACCAGAAACAAGGTCTCAGGTCCACAAGTAATAGGAAACAAGATTGGTGAAATGGCATATTGTCACTCCCTTTTGCCTGAATCTCACCAAAAAAAACCCTAATGAAAAGCCCTTGCCATTTATATTGACAAAATGATCTGCTAAGAAAACACAGCATCGATAATCAAATTCCTGATGTAATTTATAGCCTATGTTCACATACTAACTTATGTGTAACAAGTTAGTTAACTCCTTCCTGACATCACATTTTGAAAACTGATAAACTTTTTCTGCTTGTTGTCTATGAAGACCTGTTTCCATAATACTGAACACTGAAACTGCCTGGAAACCACTACCACATGAGCCCTTCTCAACTTTTGTTTTGATCTTGAGAGGGAACTCAGCCTTTCCTGCCCTATTAGAAAGCCCCCCATTGGTTCAGATTTAATTTCTAAGAGCCAAGATGTCTTTTTTTTTTTCTCTTCAGTATTCTCATGCACCCTGATATTAACTCATTTAGATACCTACTCACACCTGTACTACCTATTCATTACTGAATAAACAGCCCTGCATCATTCGTCGTTTGCAGTTCCTGATTTACCTTACTCAGATGCCTAGCATAAATTAAGAGAAGAAAATAATTCCTTTTACTGAAATTAGTTGTTCATCTAATCTCTAGAGCGGCTGGCAAATCCATTCTAGAATAGCCTTGAGCCAACAAAGGAGAATAAAGAGAAGAATAGTGAAATAAAACGAGTAGAGTGGAGGCATCTGGGTGTTTTTAAGGGATGGGTAGATGTTTTATTACTTACATAGAATTCAAAATGTGACTTTAGAGATCTTACAAACTTCACAAAAACTAACGAAAAGCAAGGAGGCAAGTGTTCTATTATGAAGTTGTCTCCTTTCTGCCTACTTAGTAGTTCTTAAATAGCTTGAAACAAAACTCTTTCTTTCCAGCTCCTACTAACATTTAGTTTCTATTTCCATTCCTAATTGAAATAGTTGCACCTTACAACTTGGGTTTCCTGTGCAGTATTTTCAAAAGGAACCACAGGGATTTTTTGATTTAACTTGTTTGTATTCTCTTTCCTCCAAGCTTGGGTATCTGTGTGGGTATTTTTCTTGTGTATGAGCACATGTGGTATTTTGTCTAACACCAGGGAAGAGTTGTGAGTAAAGGCTCCTTTGATGCAGAAGTGTAATAAGCCTTGCTCTTTGAGCTGGGAAATAAACATTTTATCTATCCTTCAAAGTTCTGATATTTCAGATGCTTTTTTTTTTTTTTTTGGCTGTAACAGAATCAAAAACCTCCTCTGTGCTTTTCTTAAAAAAGATCCAGCTCACTGTGGAAAAGCTGGTAGTGTTTCAGCAGGTGTATCTTACAGCCCAGCTGAGTTGTATGATCACCAGATAATACTCTTTTTTATGGAAATGAGGAGGCAGATTTAGCTCCAATTTTGATCCTGAAAAATCCTTTACTAATGGCAACTTCCCTGAAATCATTATGCTTCCGCAAAAATGAGGAAATTTTTTGTCCAACCTAATTTTCTATATTTTAGAAACATACAATCATAGAATGGTTAGAGTTGGAAGGGACCTTAAAGATCATCAAGTTCCAACCCCCCCGCCACGGGCAGGGACACCTCCCACTAGAACAGGTTGCTCCAAGTTTCTTCGCTCCCCGCTCTTCCATGAGATTAGTTTTAAAACAAGAGTCTCTGCGAGAGTAACTTAGAGATGGAACCCACCTGTATTTATGACCCTCTAAAGACCTACATATTTCCAATGGAAATAAAGCTTCTTTCGCCTGGACTTACTCCCTTTTAGCAAATTTGTGCAGACAGTTTGGGGCTCCTGATGGATTTATCCAGAAAGAGGAAAAATACTACAAAAAGCCTAAAAGCAAAAGGAAGATTTATTAAATGAAAGAAATTCTTCACCAAGTCTTGAGTTGTCCCTTTTTTAAAGGACACTAGTAACGTTGTGGAAATGACAGCATTAGCGAAGAGTGAAGAACTTTCTTCTTTTCTGTGTCTTGAATAGCAGTTCTAAAGCAGTAGGGTGGGAGGGGAGATACTGAGTTTACCATGTGGTTCTCCATCCAGAAAGCTAGGGGAAGGGGGAATATGCCCCTGCTGCGTATACTTGTTTTCCTCGGTTTTCTCATTTAGTTATTCTTCAGATACGTTTCAACCTCTTCCTAAATACACATCACATGGAGTTGTGTGGAGCAAGTCCACGGTAGTTGAAACCTCTCAAATCTTGATCTAAAGTGTGTCCTTTAAATGCTTCTTATGGTGAATTGCGCTGGTTCCTGAAATATTACCAGTTCTGGGATTGGCATTAGCATTAAGAAATACCATGTGGAAAAAATAGATGGGAAACCAGAGTCTAATCAGAACTAGTCATTGCATCTTACTGGCTGTCAGCAGTACTCCTGGTTGTAGTTCTGGCTTAAACACTTTGCGGTCTAATCCTTGATTTCTGGGAAACAGACTGTGAGTTGATGATGATAATGGGACTGTATTCTTAATTTGAAAAGGCTGCATTGTACCTGTAGACTGTTTTTGATTATGCATAAAGCAACTGTCAACATCAACAAAGCACAGCTGAATAACCTGTTTGTGAAAGCATGGCATACCCTTATTTCAATTTTCTAAGACTGGCGCACGATCACATATTTTAGCCCTCTTACATGATTGTATCTTAACCCTTTTTTCAAAGCTCACCATTCACTTTAAAAAGTAAACTACCTTATATTATCTTGCATTTGTATGGCATAGCCCCTTACATGCTCTTATTATGAAGTCACTGCCATTTTGGACTAGCAGGGTGGTGTGCAGCCTGCAAACTGCTGCATAGAAACTCTGTCCTGAGCACCAAATTCTTTCAATAGAAGAGTTCAAAAGACTGTGCTCATTACACTGAAAAACGGTACCCGTAGGATCCTGCCTGATCAGACTCCGGGATGCTTTGAAACTGGGCCATAATTAATTGTGCAGTAAACCAGAATTATTATTAATTTATGTTTTTAAGAAAAGGGACTAAATTATATTCACTCTTGCTGTAAAGCTTTGGAAAAGAAAAATACACATTAATAAACAACAACTGATGATCCCCTGGAGAGGGTTTGCTCCCCAACTAGCTAATTGCTGTGTAAAATACTAAAAAATTAATCTCAAAACACGTAATGAAAAATCAGCTATGGGTTAGTGAATCATGGTGATTGAAACAGATTTTTATTTTTTTCTCATCTTAACGGCTAAAGTTAACAACAGAGACAAATGATAAAATGCAAAACAAAAGGGTGAGGTGCACTTTGGCATTTCTAATTAATGAGCTCTAAAAATATCATAAGGCTCTCACTAGAATTAGTGTGAGCTGTAAACATACTCTGGATTCATTTGAATTTTGGGGTTTTTTTACTACTTAGGAACATCTAGGCAGGGTCTAAATATTACACTCCTCAAATTTGTCATTCCCTACCTTTTCTGTTATCGCTCTTTAATCTTTTGCTGTCTGTTATTTTTCTCCCTTTTCAGACAGACTTCTAGATCTCTTGAATTAGACAAAAAAAAAATAAATTTCAGAAACTTATTGTTCTGTTAACCTAGATGGGGTCAGCAGCTTAAGTACCTTTTAAAAAAACAGGTCACCATGCATTTCTGAGTTGGATTCATATTATTGGTAACTGAAGTAGATTTTAGTATTTGGTTCCTAAATTCTTAGTAAAGTTTTTGCCAACCATGAAATGCACTCTGCTTTGAGTGCTGAGGACCTCACTCCAGAGAAATACGTGAACGCGTCAGAAATTTGTGTACGCGTAGAATCCAGACTTTAATTTGTAAAATGGCACTTAATTAGAAAAATGTAGATAGTAGTTTTCTTGTTGAAAATAATGTTTTTTGCTCAGGTAAATGTTAGCAGCATTGATTGATTGCTGACAGGAGGTGTAGAAGTTCTGAGCTTGTCTGACAAACTCATCCTAATGCAGCCCATTAGCCACCTTTTCAGTAAGGACCCGTTGCTGGCTCACACTCAACTTGAGTGGCTGCCAGGATCCTCAAGTCCTTTTCTGCAAAGTTGCTCTCATTGACCAGCCTCAGCATAGTAAGTTTTAGAAAACAGTACTGCCTGAACTTAAAGACTGGGTCTCCTATTTTTTTTAACCCAGGCTGAATTTCAACCCGTACACCGATAAATGCTGTGGTGAATGACTGAGGATTTACTCTGGATGTTGTCTCTCAAGAGTGGCTCATGCTATTACTGACTGATCGTGAGAGCGAGTTACATGGGCCTGTGGTTAAACAGTGAGGTTGTGAAAGTTCAGTCTAATTCCTGCTCAATTTGCTATCCACATGTGAAATTTTGAAGAAAGCTAGAAGCAAACTCAAAATATAATCAGTAGATCCCCACTAAACATCACCAACTCCATCTGTGTTCTTTGACAAAAGAAAAAAGAAAAACCTTTTCATTTTTTTTATCTTCCTCTCCAAGAGGCCTCCTCTCTACATTTTTCAGAAGAGATAGAAACTGAGCAAGGAAGATAGCCATGGCATTCTTCCAAACTTTCAACAACAAAATCAACCAAATTCACACAATTTTCCACAATGAGTATCCGCTCAGATGTCTTTTTTGTGGTAAGGCACTCAAAACTACACAGTGCTCGAGATGGGGCCTCACCAGTGCCAAGGACAGTGGGATGATCACCTCCTGAGTCCTACTCACCACGCTGTTCCTAATATAGGCCAGGGTGCTATTGGCAACGTCTACTCCGAGCTTCCGTCATGATGATGGCCAGACACATCATGTTTAACTAAGCCATACCACACTAATAACTAACTAAATAAAAAACCTCAAGTATTTCTCCAGATGCTGTCCTCTAGTTTCTGGAATTCCATGTATCTCCAGGGTCAACAGCAGATGCCTGCAACAACCATCCTGTTTCTAGCTGGTTCTTCTCTGTGCATGAGAATCCAAGATAAAACATAGCTGTCCCCCTCTCCCTTTCTCTTATATTGCAAAAACAAAAAACTTTTTTCCCTACAAACTCAGCAAACTTGAAGTGATGAGAGACCTCCAATATCTAAACAAGCCGAGACATGGGAAGAATCGACTAATAGAACTGGCACCAATTTTTGCACAGAAAAAGGTAAACACCTAACCTTCTGAAATAGTATTGATTGCTATTTCAACTGTAAAACCGCATCAGTAATTGGCATCAGCAAAGTTGAGCAAGTTGGAGATCAATTAATAAGTCTGGCTGTCTAGGCGGCCAATAAATAAATAAAAGCCACCAAAATACATTTTCCATCGCTTCTGCCAGTGTCTGGCAGCCCTAGCCAAGCCCATAGGTAGTCCCTTCTCTCCTGCCCATTCCACTCACGACACAAGCTCCCACAAGGACTGTGCTCCCATGCCCTCTGCAGTTGCCTCAAAAACTGGTAAGGACTTCAGTAGTGTCCTTGTCACCACAGACAAGGAAACAACACCAGCAAGACAAACAGAAGAAAGATAAATGATGACTACAGATAATTACACTGAGACGAAGCTATAAACAAAAAGAGGCACAAAATGGGACNAGAAAAAAAAAAAAAAAACAAAAAAAAAAACCAAACCAAAACAAAACAAAACAAAAAAAACACAAGAAGAAATCAAGGAACTGTATATCAGTGTCTAAGAGTTAATCCACAGCTATTGATGGCATATTTGGATGATGATGTAGTTTTTGTCACCATAATGGATAAAAGGAAATAACTAAAATATTGTAAGAGGATGACGAATTCCAAAAGATACAGAAGACATTGGAAAAAACGGTCCCGTGGGGGAACAGAAGGGATGTGTGCATGGCTGGTTTCCAAATGGAAAAAAAAAAAAAAAAAAAACAACACAAAACACCCAAAACAATAAACAACAAAACAAAATAAGAGGATATCCAAAAAATAACATGAAAATCTTGTTTCTCTGTCAGAAAGCAACAGTCACTGTATTTGGAGATAATGAGATAAAAACAAGGGGACACTGGATTTCAATACATTTTACTTCTAACTGCTTGTAACCGCCTAACATTACAGTAAGGAAAAGTATTTCAGCTGAGAGGGTATTAACTTAAGAAAAAATATTATGAACCAAAACATTCATCTTAGCCTCTGTGCTACTTCTTGCAACATACTTGGGATAACAGAAAGTCTTCCAGATTTCAAAGCTGAAGGGCATATCTGACCCAACTAACCACAGCAAGTAACCTCAGACAAATTCCTTCAGAGTGTTGAATTTTCAAGACAAAGTCAGAGAACAAGTTCAGGAACAGCATGAGGCCAGGCCACAACCATGGCCACAACCCATGCTTGAGTCTGCATGTGCATTTTCACGGGAAGAAAAGGGAGACAAAGACCCTCTAATACAAAATAGTGCCGAGTGTGATCGTGTACAAGTAAGAATCTACTGTTAACAGGAAATTAATTTTACTCTCACTAAAAGAAACAGAGAGACTTCTCAAACATGTAAGTATAGAACAACATATTTTTGTATATCCAATCTATCAGACTAAGAAGTAGTTCACAAAAGCACTGCTGAGCACGTGGCAGCAGGAAAAATACCGTAAGCCCTTGGTTTTCCTGGGCCAGCACAGCAGTGGATGGCTTCTGAATCTAGCAAGGTCGGTTTTACTTCTCAACACTGAAAAAGGTGAACACATGAATACTACTGAGAAACTTAATTCAGCTTGAATAACTATCTCAGGAAAACCCAAATACAAATAATTCCAGTTGTTACTCGGAATTGTTGATAATGTACTCCATGCTCTCTCAGTGGCCTTGCCACCACCATTTATCATTAAGTTTTCAATAGCATTCAATCTTTTTTATTTTAGTTATTAAATTACTGCCAGTATTTCACACTTAAATAATCTCTAACACTCAAATTTCAAGTTTGAATTTAGAATGTCCGTTAGAAGCACAGCTTGGAAGAAAGAAAAAAAAAATACAATAAAGTCTAAGTACAAAGAAGATGGAAGAGACGGATCTATCAAGGAATGTATGGTGTTTGTTATTCTACTTTATTTAATCTACCAATGAATTAATTAATCTCATTTAACCCAGGAAAATAAAAAGCTAGATTTACACAGAAGCATACTTCATTGAAACAACAATAGCCTGCATTCGACTCCACATCTCTGGCATGCATATATCCTTTCATGTGATCAACAGAAACATCCAACAAAACTATGCACACACAAGTGAGAGAAGCAGGCCTGGAAATTCACCTTCATTTTGAAATGCTTCTCTGATAGCTAAAACACTTGCCCACAGATCAGAACACCATTTTATATGTCAGCATTTTTGGCTGAATGTCACTAAGTCACTGCTGTGGACATGGATTCAGACCGAGTTCTACCCCTTTTATCTATCCATTTTCAAAGAAAAAAATAAGTAAAGGACACATACGTATAAGCTAGTAACAAGAACCCTTTTCCCATCCAGTGTTTATAGGAGAAGGCTGAGAAGGAGAGTAAGCAGTTTCACAGTCGACTTAACCATTTTTCTTACCTCTTGAAGATAATATACACTTTCTGTAAGGTAAGTGGATGCAGCATCATCAAATATGCCAGACAAAAGAATGCACAACTGAACACATTGATGGCTGGAGCATAAAGTCGAACAACTGAACCACACACCAGTCCTAAGAACTAGCGACACAATTCGGATTCGCAGTTTGTTGAAATGGCCTCAAAGACACGGCATACATTAGCAGAGACCAGTAAATCCACCGGGCAAGCTGATGTCTAAGCCATCTGCTGCTAGAAAACCACTGGACCAACACCAGACCCTCAGTAGTGTAAGTGAACAGTACTGGGAGGAGGAAGAAGTGGAATAAGGAGAGGTAAGAACACAAACCTACCAAACCATTTCCCATGAAGTCTCCTTTTTATGTATTTTTTGCATCTTTGCTTTGAAGACTTAGTCCTCTTTTCACATTATATTAGTGAGCTGGTGCTTCTCGCAGTAGTAAGGACTAGATAAGTATTAAGGATTTTGCTGAGGTCAGCGAAACCTGATTCTCCTCTATTCACAAGAACCTGCATTCCAGCTTTTCCACCAGAGAACATTCTTACCTCTATCCCTCAGTCAGCTCACATGCTTTTTCATCAAGCATCATGGCACCTAGTGTCAGCCAGTTACTGGGTGCAGTCTGAAAATATTATAATACACAGCAGGCACAATCGCAATATCCTAATTTCCTAAGGAAGGTGGCCTTCAAAAAAAAAAAAGTCTTGATATTGGGCAAAATTAACACTAAGTATAGCTAAACCACAACAATACAACTCACGACAATAAGAAGCAATAATCATAGCGATTCACCCTGAGTCTTATGATTATTTTGGTTTGATTTCATTGTGACATTGATAATAATTTATCAAGTGTGCAGACATACAACTGAAAGTCTTAAACCACAATTTAAGTGCTTAGAGAAACCACTAACAACAGGACAAGAACCAACAGCTCAAGACTGACTAACAATAATCCAGAAGTAAATCATATTAGCAAGCAGCTAACCAAATGAATAGGGTACCAGCCTTTCAATAAGGTCAGTCACAACATCAACATGGGCTATCATTCCAACAAATACGCTGCAATTCAGCCACATGATATTGGCCTTGATCACACCAGAGTTAAAAAGAAAATTGTTCCACCAGAGTGGATGAATTCTATAGTTCTTGTTACACTAATGGTCCAAAGACATCAAAGCAATCTTGCATAGTTGGAAGTTATGACTCTGTGTCAGAGCAAAACTACTGGTGCACAAACAAAACGTTCTGTCAAGGGTCAAACATTTGTTTATAGAACTCTCTTTGCATGTGACACCACTCCTCAGATGTATCTTTTACTTTGATATCCAGGGTAGATGATCAGTGCTTTGCCTGAAAGACTGAAATAGATTATTTCTGTGCCAGGACCTACACTCAGAGAGTGAAATTTAGGTTGCTTTGAAAACTCTTGTTGCTGTTGGAATCTTTCAGGAGTTTTTTGATTGGTTAGTCAGTTTGGGGTTTTTTTGCAGTTTGCCCTTTCAGAGAGAGCGTAACAATACAGCAACATTTCAGGACACAAGGAAAAGATGCCTTACTCTCTCCCACTCAAATAAACTAACTTTCAAAACAGGCACCCTGAGTTACGGTATTTCATGACAGAAGAAACTAATCCACAAACCACTGAAAACACAGAGAATCTTCCCACTGATTTCAGTAGGTACTGGAGTAGGCCATGTTCCAGTTCCCACAATGTGACCAATAAGCACTGGTATGACAAAAAAAGGAAAAGGCTGAACTTTAAAATAAATAAATAAAAAAGCACACTATCACTTTGCTGCTCTGAATGAAAGGCTATGCACAAAGTGGTCCATATCACACTTCTTTATTCACCTGAGTCTCCAGAAGTTGTCATCTCGGGAAGGTAAACAGGCTGACAATGGTTTTAAGTTAATTAATTTGAGGGTTCTCATGGACTGAATAAAGGCCGGCAGCCTCTACAGAGAAGTTTTTTCAATCAAAATTTAATCAAAGGAACACAACAGCAGGTACAAAATAATGACAAATTCTACACTACTCCTTCATGCTCTTGTTGTGCTCGGAGCTCATGGGCAAGGCTAAACGCACCAGAAAGATTCCTGAAATGCTTCTAAAACGACTAGAAGTATTTTCTGACATGCAACTTATTCACAGGCTTTGCTCCTCATGATTCTTATCATCCTGATTTACTAGAGGGATTCATTTCCAAACCCTCAGATAGCAATTATGTGCTTGTCTGTCTAAGCAACTATAATACATTTGTCTGTCCTGTTTGGTATATTAAGTTTTAGCCGTTTCACTTCAAAAAAATGACAGCCTGCAGTAATGTACATTTCTGAGCTACTTTGTGCAAGTGTAAAGTAGGTAGAGCAATATCCACTAGACAACTCATTTCCTCTCCTCAACCTTGATTCCTGAAGGCCAAACGAGCACATTCCTGTTGTAGTAACTACAATGCGCAGAATAAGCTGACAACTTGGCTGCAAACCCAAACTTTGCAGCTTTAGAAAGGTCTTCCACTTCTTCACCCCACTTTCTCTCCATCCCTAGAGATTTCAGGTTCCTGCTGGCCAGCCTGTGCTACTGGTGCTCCGGTCACAACTTGAAAGGCATCAACATGAGTTGTCATCCTCCTCCACCAAGGTGTCAAGAATGCAGAGTTCTGCTCTGCAAGTTCATTGCTACTTGTTCAAGCTCAGCTATACAGGTCAAGCCCCCTTCAGGAAAGGGGAAACACACATCAGGAAGAGATAAACAGCATCTTTCAGCAGCATGAAACGGTAAAGAGTACCTCTTCCGAGACCAACTGTGCCCACTCCTCTGCTCACAGATACTGTCTCCCTTAGAAGTATGTCTCACTACAATCAGGCACACTATTGTTACTAGGAACTGCTTTATTTTCTGATTTGAAAGACATTTGCAAAGAAAGGAATCAAGTTATATGCAGCACAGCCCATTCTCTAATTCACACTTTAGGTTAGAAAATTGCCAAGAACCGTTGCATTGAGTTTGAAGAGATAACAAGGACAACATAAATCCTCAGCACACCTTTCTTTCTTCTAAGAAGTGTCACCTAAAACTATGGAACCAACTGATGCTAGTGTCACATCAAGCTCTTCCCTATTTACACGAGATGGAAGAAAATTCTTCTGTGTACCCTTTCCACTAGCCTTCTCTTCCTGTCTCTGCAGTAGCTCACATCAACAATCTGTCAGATTACACTGAAAACATATTTGAAAGATTTTCCCAAAACTTCCTGAACTTAAATAGAAATTTGCTGAAGTTGCCCACTGCTCAAACAGAAAGTCAGGTTTAAAGAAAATGCATAAAACCTATAGATGAACAATCCCTGGGAAGGGGAAGGAATGAAAAACTGGCATCTTTATAAGATAGGGTTTTTTTACTAGATGCTTTCAAATTCTGTATCAAATTTAGTACAAGGCACTTACTAGGCAGGCCTTCAGAAGAAAGTACTGGACAAAAGCAGACCAGATTTGCAAAACAAGGGTTCAGAATCTAACAACCTGTGGTGTTAACCTGTGGTTAACCTGTGGTTAACACCACATGGGTGTTAACTTTTAGGGATGAATTAAGTTCTACCAGTGTTATAAAGAGAAATAGAACAGTCAGGACCACTGCATGTTCCAGTAAGAGATCCTGAAAACAGAGTCCTTCCCAGGACCTTCACTCCAGACCAGAGAGAGGTCAAGCCAAGTTACAGCGCTCTGCAACACATCAGAAAAGTGCAAAACGTTGGTATCATTGTAGCTGAATTTGAGCAGAAAGGTGTAAAACTCAGTGCAATCTGTTTAGAAAGAGATGAAGTCTGATCTGATCTAGTATCACGGACATTACATCATCATTTATTCATTCTAGAATCTGGTATTACACAGCAGCTACCTCACTCTAATCAACCAAGAATTTAAGTTCACAGCATGCAATGAAGAAGGAAACACAGAACTGCCAGAAGTGTAACACTACCACATGAAAATACAACCATTTGCTTCCAGCTATGGGAGGGAGGGAAGTGCGGGCAAGCATTGACTACAACATGACAACTCATCACATCAAACCTTCACCTCTTTCAGTTTGCACTGTAGAACAACTTGCACTGACCTAGACCTCTCAAAGCCTATCATAAGGAAGCACAAATCGTGAGCAGCATATTTTACAAATTAGCACAGATATCATATTGCAGATAGATCAGAACACCAAACGGATTACACTGAATGATCCAAGCATGAGTTTTACCAATATCTCTAGCTGCTGGTTTTGCGGCTGTGGGATTTTTTTAATTCCAGGGTTTTTTTAATTCCATAAGGATTATTTATCTCAGTTGAGATTTTCAGCAAGAAGCAAATGCAGCAGCACTTCACGTAAGGTGTTCTCTCAAAGCTGATGGTTTTAACTATCTGTTACAGTACAGACCAACAATTATGAGAACTACTGTGGGTAAAGCTCTACAAAGTATTTTCGCTGCACACAATGTTTCTCTGCATGAAACATGTTTAAATGACTTTTCATATAACTTTCTGTTTTGTTATATTAAAAAAAAAAACAAACAAATATTCCATTTGGAACCCTCTACCAACAAATTCATCTGGCAGTTGTTCAGAAAACGAAAATATGTTGCAGCAATATGCATGCATTAACACATATGCACATCATAACACTACTATCTACGGATTTCTTTCAGCAGTAGTGAAAAATACTAAAGCATACCTGGACTACGTAAGACACAAAGATATTTAACCTACCTCATCAAAGCTGCTATCTTCTTTCTTTAAGGCTTTAAAATAAAAAGAAAAAAGACATAGTTATCTCTACTGCATTTCAGTGAGCACAAAGTAACACCAGAAAAGAGAAAAACAGAACAGTATTTTCCTGTTATCATAGAAAAGAACAGGCTGGTATAAATAACAATTTTATATTCAAAATCTGAATCTGTAAATGGAATATAAGACTTCACAGCATGTTTCCAAGAAACTAAATTTAAATATTTATGAAAAATCTTACGGTCTCAGGTTAAAGAATATACGAATTCACAAGTTTTGTGACTAATCTGATGAAACTTTTTCCTTTAGCAAACCGGGTATCTTTCTTGAAATGCAAAGAAAATTGGCTTCTCCAAATCTCCATTGTACAGTGTCAGTCTGGAGGATAAGTAACTGGCTCCTTTTCTTTGTACACTACAACCAGACCAACCAGGGACTGTGTGCTGCATGCCATGACCTGAAAGTGCTCTTCATTTACTTCTCTTGGAGAGCTAAAATAAGACAAACCATTGCACGGATGATTGCACTATTTCTTTTCAGTCTAAATCACAAAGGTTTGCAATTTGAGGGATGTCACCTGAGTTGACCACAAACTCACCCGAGTTTGTGTGGAGCTGCCCCATAAGGCTCCCTCTTCATCATTTAAGCAGCATAATGTTTCCTACACTTAAAACACATTTTTTTCTGCAGGAGATGATAAATACTTCAGCACCTAATATGGTCAAGGATCTAGACTCCAGTAGCTTCTTCACTCTTTCAGATGCTCCTTCTGCCTTCAAACCACTAGTAGTTTCTAAACCACCACCTCCTCCAAACCCCGTCTCCAGAAGCAAGAGCCTTCAAAACTGGAATTTAGGTGTATCACAGGCATAACAGAGGCAGGACATCACTGTGCTGCAGCTCCACAACTTCCACCATGGGCAGCAAGGCACAAATCCCAGTTCTCCCTTTACAGAGAAGCAGGGATGGTCCAGCCTTCCTTTGCTTCCAAGTCTCTGTTTCACTGGGACATGAAACACGTCTTCCCTCAAATCTTTGCAGATTACTGTTTTACAATTACTCATCTATATTTCATGCTCAGTAACAAAACAAAAAAACAAACCCTGGAGTTTTGCTGAGATCTGAGGCACATGTTATGCATTTTTATCATTAAATGCATTTTTATGGTTTTGAAGGCCAGACAAAACGTTTTCAGACTGCCAATCCCAAGTATCCAGAACTATGAGTCAGGACACTTAAAAAAAAGGGGCGGGGGGGGGGAACATTTTTAAAGAACACACTTTTAACCTTTTAATTTACCTTTCAAGTCACAATGACACAGGAGCTATAAATTAGTATATGACACAACTAGGTCACGCTGACAAGCTTTTCTCCCTTACCAAAACACAAGATTTTCACATGATCAAAACATTCCAGGAATAGCCAAACAGACAGACAAACAAAATTTACAATGTAGGAGAACAAGAAAAGGGAATCTATCCACTGCGTATTTTCGGTTACTATTCAACTTCTACCTTGACTAAAAGAAGTTTCTTAATCTCCAAAAATAAGATTATGACAGTTTTGGCCACTTATTTAACCAGATTTTGTATAATAATAATTTCACTCTCAACCATTCACTACATAACTTCCTCTAAAGAACTCATCAAACCAGCATATTTTAGACAACAAATTATATTAAAAACTTTTTTTTTATCAATGCAATCCTATTCTTTTTAAGTCACTAAAAGAAAAGCTTTGCTGAACTTAAAAGATAAACTGTTTACAAATGAACTTCTCATTATCTCAGGTATGTGAGCTATGTGAGTGTACATCAGAGGAGACTAGTGCAGATAACCTTTGTATTAGTGAGGAGCTAGTAACAAAGTCCAGGGATGCTCAGAAGGGTCAGACTGCTTTCAGCTCACAGTGAGCAATCTCAGCAATGTTTTCTCTCTATTTCTTTCTTTCTTCGTTCTTTTCTTTCCACCTTGGTGTTAGTTTTTTCACTAAAGAGATTGCATAAGAAAACAGAAGTTAAACAGCATGAGCTGAAGAGATATCAAATATTATTTTAGTACTATATGAACTTCAACGAATGCATAGCCAGTAACCCTTTACATAACTAAAAGATGGTGATAATTTTATAAAATTACTCATTGTTAATTTTAATTACACAATTATCAAAGCACAAAGCTAAGAAACAAACCTAATAAAGGATTAAATGCTAAAATAAACAGTGAGTCAAATGAATCTCTAAAAGTTGGTTAACATACAGTATGATGTGTTCATTTATATGGACAACACAAAGTAAGCAATGAAATCAGAATCTTTAAAGCAATTTGGATCTTTGTATAAAAAGGGTGCTAAAAATCTATCAATAAAAAGAATTCTGTAAATTTTTCAAATTCTTAGCAATGAAAATTCATAGTGAGCTAAATTTTAAGAGAGACGCTCCTTGAAATAACAGAAAACAATTGCCAGGAGAAAGAGTGCCTTTGTTGTAAAGATAGTTCATTGTTCTGAAACTGTGAGCATGTAATTTCTGCATTAAAAAGCCAGCTTCTCTATTTTAGAATGTTAACTTCAGTTTGGCACCATAGGCCATGTGCATTTCCTCCAACACACCATGGCACCATACCGACCTTCACCAGACTTGCACATAGCGCAAGGCTAATGCTCAGGATGTCAGCTCAGAGACGGACAATCTCCCACATCACATTTTTCAGCTCAGCAAAACATTTTCAGTACCAGGTACTCTATAGAAGTTATGGGCTGGATCATAATTCTGCAGGATGAGTATGAATAATACAACCAGATCTTCATCTCTTCTCCTCTGCCAGTCTCTGGGTATAGTGGCTGGCAAGCATCAGTTCACAGTTAAGAAGATGGGTCAAGTTTACTTGAGGCACAAATTGCAGCAGAACAGGAAAAGTTGAAAGCATCACCATAGTTACAATAAAGCACAACTGAACAGATGACTGACATATTCCAGATTAAATACATATTAAATTAGTAATTTGCTATTCACCAAGGAATCACATCTTCCAAAAAGATCTGTAAAAGTAGACTGACAAATACCCAGAAAGACTTTTTCAAATTAGGTTTTGGTTTTCTCTTCTTTGTTTCAATATAAGAGTTAAATACAGCACATGTTTTAACTGAGTATTTCCCAGTGTGCAAGTTAGGAGTTTTTTAAATACAGGTTTGCTTTGCTTGGGCTTATCTGTGGCTCTGCGTATCAGGGAGTGGACTATGTTCAAACCTCACTCTGAAAAACTAGAGTGTTGCTTGTTCAAAGTGCAGTTACCAGAATGATGGTCAAAATACTACATCATCTGAAGATCAAACAGTCCTGCTGGTAGCAGCTGAGTTTTAATCACAAAATCACTACAGGACAACAAACAACCAGTCACTTAACCACACTCCTACACTGCTGCACACGTGCACAAAGAACTGGAGGAGCTGGAAGATGCAATGATCTGTGTACCTAAAACCTGGTCAAAGCTCCCAAGAAAACAAAAAGGTTGTTTAATTTGCGAAAAATGACAAAAAGGGATTATCACACAAATAGAGCCAACTAGAAGAAACTACCAGCCAGCGGGGCCTTGCTCCTTCAAAGGCATTAGCAAGACTGCCATTGTTACAATAAAGCAGCATCCTTCTTCAAAGTATTTTCTTCATTAATGACTTCCACCTTCAAGCCCTTCTACAGCTCTGCATGAGTGTCTCCTTGTGCCTATATACATGCACGTGGACAAATGATAGACCGAACATATGACTGCTTTTTTTTTTTTTCTTCAGAAAAGTTAAATGCATTTGTAACTGTGACTTGATATTCACTTCACAACTGAAACTTGGCACTGACCACTGAAACACTCTGATTTACAAATATAAATGAGCTTTTCCTCAGTCTTTTTCATCATCCAGTAGGACAATAAAAGATACCTGATTTCAAACGCTATCCTACACTTGAAGGTTGCAGTACTTAAAAGCTAATATGCTGAATACATACAGAGCACATGAAAAATTATAATGCCCGTGTGCTTTCATGGACCTCCTTGGTAGGGCAATGGAGGAAGAACCAAATGCCACAGCTCACAGCTGCCATGCAGGCCCTTCACATCCTCTCACTGGGACAAAGCAACTTGGAAAGCTGACTCACATCCAGCAGCCAGATCGACGGCGAGGGAAAAGGCCCTGATGGGACGGCTGATGGGTGAATGCTGTGGAAGGGTCCCTATCGGGTTGGTGCTATAACGCGTCTGCAAGGACAAGGGCCACTGCCTGGCCTTCCAGCAGTAGAATCATAGAAGGATTTAGGTTGGAAGAAGGGACTTTAAAGATCCTATTGTTCCAACCTTCCTGCCACAGGCAGGGACACCTTCCACCAGACCAGGTTACTCAAAGCCCCATGAACCCTTAACCTCCAGCTGCTCTGCCCAGCCAGCTTGGGGACACCTCACATCTCCTCCAAGGTACCTTCTCTCACTGTTCAACTGTGTGTTGATGCTGGCGGTGGGAATTAATGCTCTAAACAGTGAATTAAGCAACGTAGTGCCAAAGATCAAAAGAAATACCAGTCCAAACAGACAAGAACTCTTTGGCATTGATCTTGGCAACAAACCTGACTGCAAAATTAACTGGTGTCAAAATCAAACGTGATGCAGCAACACTGGGAGACAGCACAGATAGCATTCAGTTAACACTACCTCAGGATCTTTTATGTATGTGAAAGAACGACAAGATTTCACAGCAGATGACAGAGAGACTTCTTTTGTCTGGCCTCCTAGATCACTGGGCCGCTGCTAATCTGCTTCAGCGTTTTGTGCCTCAATTTAACAGGCAGCCTGGACAAAAAATATATTACCAGAGCTGCAACAAAACGAAAATAACCGTTTCCTTTTTGCCAACGTTTCTCTTCAGCCAACGCTCGGATATAGTTCTGTTTTTCCTAGCCTAATTTGGGCTAACTCCATTACAGACCCGTGCAGCCCTGCCGGGAAAGTGCTGTTATTTTTTTCCCCAGCTTTCTTCACATGAAATATTTTTTCCCGGGGCCAGGGCGAGTGTTTGTAGCCCCGCAGGGATCAACCCACCGCCGGCGACACTCGGCCCCGACCCCTACCCGCCGCGGCTCTGCCCGACCACGGAGCCGGCCCCCGGTACCCCCCCGGGGGCGCCGGGCACCGCCGAGGGGCTGCGGGACTCACCTATTCGGCCGAAGCTCTCCGATAAAGTTCTCCGCAACTTTTTCATCCTGCTGATCTTCTCGGCGGACTGAGAGTCGATCATGTCACACATGGAGCGGGGGGATGGGGATGGGGACGGGACCGACCCCCACGCTCTCTTGGCGCTCGCCACCCGCGAACCCCGCTTCCCACCGCTGCTCCTTCCTCACCCCGGGNCGCGGAGGGAGCGGGGGGCCAGCCCCGCCGGCAGCCGCGCTGTGCGGAGTAAGGGGGGCGCTGCCTGCGCCCGGGCCGGGAGGTGCGTCCGCAGCGCTTCAAGTGGAAATCTGGACTCCTCTCCCCTCGGTGTCTCAAAGCACAGCCGGATAACATGCCTTCAGGCCGGTTAGCCTGCAGTGTAATGAGTGTTGGGAACTTTTGGTCCGTTAACTCAGTTAAACCAGCGTTATTGAAAAATAAATCAGTTTAACCCATCAAGATAGAGGGCCGTGTCTAGTCTAAACTATAAAATAGGTACTTTTTGAGAGCAATACATGTTAGACAATGCATTTTAAAAACAAGGCTTGTATGGTTCAAATTGTATTTTATGCATGTTACCTGGTTAAAATGAACTTGGGTTTTAGTGAGGGTAGCTAATGCCGTTTGCTGGGATTAAATGGTGTCCAAGCTCAAAGTTTTTAACTGAATTTCAGAAGCACATTTGGCTGGACAAGTGTTTAGGTGAGTTGCATTCAAGCCATCTGCAACTCCGAGCTGTGGGATCAGACCTTTGTATTACAACGCAGCATGGGTGGCAAGTATGCAGCATCTCAAGGCAGAAATTTATCTATTCTCTACTATAACCTGTCTGTGCTTATGTGTGTGCTTCTTGGGGCATACAAAATAGTGGGGAGTTGTCCTGCTATATAGCAATACAGTAACGCTAGTGAAATGTCATGTGTCCAACCCCTGAATCTACAGGCAGCTTGATAAAAAGGCTTTCAGAAGTGTGAATCCTGTTGACCCTGTTAGCATCTTTGCAATAGGAGCTAAAATGGCACTTTTCATGTTGGCTATGTCATATTACAGAAGGAAATTGAGAAAAGGTGGAAACTGAAACATTGCAGAGAACAATGCAGGAAGAAAGTTGAGAAATAAAAATTAGTAATAAATAGAGAAGAGGGCTAGAAGGAGAAGGGGGAGAGAGGACACAAGTGCTTAAGGATGTTTTACTCAGTCAGTGCAAAAAAATGACATTTAAGTTCTTATTAATAGTTGATAGTTTCCTCTTTAACTCTGACATTAGTGAATATTCCTTCTCTGCATGGAGAGGAAAAATAAATAAATATCATATTTTTATCATAAATATCATATTTTTATCATAAATAAAATATTCTGGTCCAAGAACTGAAGCTGCATTTAGCATTTGAGCCCTTTGCACTTTCCATGCATGCCACTCATGCTGGGCAGCCCTGCTTCCCAGCTGAGATTTGTACCAATACTGCTTTAATTCAATCTGCTGCTTGCTTTCAGCAATTATGGATATAATTTCTGAGAGCTTCTGAGAAACTTGTAATTAACTACAGATAGATGCTGTGTTACTTAGTGAATTAGCCTAGATACTAGCACCTAGTGAATTTGCAACAATATTCACATTTTGTCCCCTATTTCTGGAAAAACTATGACTTTATCACTTGTGGAGGACAAGCCTCTGCCAGGCAACTGCAGTGGGTTTGCCTTTCTTTGACAGCAGCTCAGGCAATTTCTGACAAGCATCTGGCCTTGCAGCTGCTTGGGAGTGATCTACAGGAATATGTCAGGGTCTTTCAAGTCAATGAAAATTGTGCCTCAATTAGTCATCGGTGTGGTGCCAGTGAGCAACGTGCAGGCCTCATCTTCTGAAAATTGTACAACCTCAGTCCCCAAAGATGCTACTCAGATTTTATCCACTAGAGGAAGGGTAACCTTGAAGCTGTGCACAGATCCTCAAACTGCATGCTGCAGTTTGTGTCCTTCTTCCTTCAGTGGTCTTCAGTTGACAGAAATATTCCTGTTAAAGGCCTTCTTTGTTCTCTCTCCAGCCAAACCTCTTCAGTTTCCACGGGCAGTAGTGTTGAAATTTATTGAATTCAGGACCATGGAGTAACTTTTGTAGCTTTGATCAGGCTTGTAAGCTGGTGGTTCTTATTTTTCTTCTCTGTGTTTCCATCACCCATCTCGGGAAACAAGTAAAAGAGAAACACACAATTAGCAAACCACAGAGATAGCTGCTGTTGTAATGATGTGTTTTTCTTCTTTGCAGGGACGGGCTTTCAGCTCGCTTTTTATGTTTAAGTCTTGTGATTTGTGGCATAAGGAAAGTAACATGAAGAAAAGTGCTAAATAATATTGCTGTTTGCTGACTTCCACAAGCCTCTACTGAGTTAAAGCATGTTTGCATTTAATGGTGCATCTGGATTATAGAAAGCCAGGCACTTTATTTACAGTGTCCTTTCTCACATCAACTCCCCAAAGATACACCCTAAATAAAAGCCTGCTTTACAAACCCAGCATCTCCTTGCCTAGCTTTGGTAAGGCTTCACTACAAATCCTGACCTCTGCTGCTGCCACTGAGTCATGCTGAATCACTCTGTGAATGTAAGGATTATTAAGTGCAGGAAAAATATTTGCCAAGATATCACTTTCAAATTGGACAACAGGAAACATTTGCCTCTGTGCATTCTGCAAGACAACCAACCTGCCTCATCATCTCAATGTTTCACACTGAGTTTTGGGTTGGATTTGTTATTTCTGAAGGGGAAACAGCAAGGTGGCAGTGTGCTTGTTATTGTGTAAAATAACATACTGTTTGAGGCTATAAGCAGTGCAGACATGGGCCTACATGAGTGTTCCAGCAGTCTCCTTGCTGCAGATAGAGCAGCCGTGGTTGCCCTATTCATTACTTGCAGGGTAAGATGAGATGAAAAAAAAAATCCGCAATGCATGGTGCAGATGGTGGCTCAGGGTTCAGCACAGAGCTGTGTGCTTTCCAGATCTCAGGGCATTTGCTGTTGATTTTACAGTGATTTTCTGTGGTCTGAGCTCTCTAAACCCCAGTGTTGTGTGTCATCACATCTGTTCCCCTGCCCCCCATCCTACTTCTCCATAGGGTCTCTTGAAAGGCAGTGTACTTAAGTTACATTCCTGGGCCAAGTGCTTGAATTTCTGAGACCTTAAGAGCACATAAACAAGCAGCTGTGTTTGTGGAAGAGGTAGTTGATGCCCTTGGTTTGGAGTGTTAGATGGGCAGAGTAAGCCCTTGCCTCAAGTGGCTTGCCCGAGGAGAGCAAAGCTCTCTGGAAGGACAAAATAGTCAGCAAAACTGTTCCAGGGAGATCACCATCTTGCCAGGCCTTCTGATGCCAGTATAAAGTAGATCCTCATAAATCTCCCTGGCTGGAAATGTTTCCTCCATTAGGGCAGTCCGCTTACCTTGAAAAGATCTCTCCGCGGCAGCTTCTGGGACCCGAGTGCTGGGAGCTGTGTTGCTTGTTAACACAGCAATCCTTTTGTGGCCCTGCAGTGATGAAGATGGATGATGTAAAGTCATCTCCCCTCCTCTCCTTCCCCTGACAATCTCACTTTCGCTTGTCGTCTAGTAATACTCAATTCAAGATGACTGTTAACCTGAAGAGAAAGCTGGGCTCTGCTAATACAAACGGTGCTGTGTCCTTAAGGACATGACCTTTAAACTCTGCTAGCAAAATGCATTAGTGACAAAAATTAAACTTTGTCAATAACAGGAGAACAGTACCTATGTGACCTACATCCACATTATAACTTGTCCACCCAAAAAGCTCTCAGAGCTGATGTACCATGTATTGGCTTAGTGGTTATTGTAATTAAATTCCAGTTTTTATTGACCTGTTGATATTTTGTGCATCCCTGCTGATAAATGGAGGGCAAACAGGCTCAGATTTTGCCTCTCCAGTTTGGCTGCTGTTGCCAGACCCTACTCCACGGGATAGGAAGAGATGAGTAAGTGCTCATAGATGTGTCATTCCAAAGGCACGATGGGAAGCACATGGTTTTCCTTGTGGCCAGCTGCTGGTTAGAGGTGGCCCACTGACCTCTCCATGGTTTTACCTCTACAGTACCCTCTTGTTGTCACTTTATTTTATGTACTGATCTGTGGGATCGCTTGTTTTCTGTTTCATTCTTAATTTATACCATCACATCAGTGGTGAAATGACTGCAAGTGGAACACCATATCTTTAACTTTGATGCTTGTAGTTCCTGTCCCTCTTAGACAGCTTTCTCCTGGTGCATACAAGAACACTCATTTCTAGGGAAGTATGAGCTCTTTCTGGTTTGGCTGTGACACAGAGTTGTGGGTTAACTCTACTGGGCAGCTGAGTGCTGCACAGCTGCTCGCTCACGTCCATACCCCCAGAACTGAAGAGAAATGGAAGAGCAAATGCAAGAAAACTAGTGGGTTGATAATTTTATAATCAAAGGAGAAGAAAGAAATCACAGAAGGCCGCAATAACTATATATTAATAAATATATGTAAAAATATATAATAAATAAAGGTGCTCCAATCAACACAACAAAAAATAAAGGTCAAATAATCTGAACAATCTAGGGAATGTGTGGGGATTTTTGCATTTTCTATTAAGCTTTAAGGTTGCCGTCCATAATAGTCCCATTATGTTAACAGTCTTGTCTTTAACTGTGCAAACAAAAAATTATACATTAGATGTCCAGCTTGATATTTTGTATAAATTACAGCATACATTATAATGTTACGGCTTCCTATATGGTAAGTCTGGTTAAAATAAATTTGACCACAGTTGCCACATTTTCATGCCCACAACCATGGCTTAGAAGTGACAAGCTAACAGTGTATAAGACTTCACTGATTCTACTTAACCTTCTCTTTAAACATAACACAACTATTCTCCAGCAATGCAGCGCCCATTCCATAGTCTCAAAATATTTTGGTTCTCCAAGTACTTTACCACCTTTGAAATTCTAAGAAAGGTTGCTCCTCCTCCCCCTTTTGTTAGAATATGTGACAGCCCTTCATATACTGTAGCAGGTGCTGAAGAGAAATGCTTTTCTATGAAGTCAGGAATGTCACTACTTGGGTTGTGAGACAGCAGGCAGAGCTTCATCATTTTTGCAGAAGTTATCTCCAGGGAAAGCCATCAGCATGTTTTATTTCCACACTATCAACTCACTCTTATCACAGACTATCATTCTTCAAAGACAGCCATTTGAATAATATTCAGACTTGACAACAGCTGACAGATGAAGAAACATGAAATTAAACACAGTGCCTACTAATAACAGTGCTACATATAAGTTAAGAAAAAAAGGAAACCAAACCATTATTCCATCAACATTATTTGCAGTACAGATTTGAGAGCTATGAAACATTTTTATATAAATTCCTGAGAAACTGTATACACATAAACCACTTACAGAGGCAAAAACAGTGAAAAAACAGAAGCAAACATTGTACCAAAATCAGTGATACAGTGTTAGTAAAGCCTGAGTAGAGACAGGCTCTTTGGCACTGGAAGGAACGGCAATTAACCCCCTCATCCACGAGCAAGATTTAATTCCTACCACACCTATGTGTGTTAAGATTTTACTCTTCTGTCGGAAAACCAGCAGAAGCAAAAATGCATCCTTACATTCTCCCAAACTTATACTTGATCACTTTTAAACCAAGTTAATTTAAAATTGTACAGAACAACAGAACTAAACAGAACCAAATTAAAGATGTTAAAGTGTTTATTTTGGGAACATTGATAAAAATAACATGAACATCTTCAATACTGTACATTTGTTTAAATGGATAATATACAGCAAGGGAGGTTATTTAAACTGTACAGAATCAACTGGAACTCACACTTGAGGGGGTGGGGGAAGAGTAATTCTTAGCTTGCTGCATCATATGGTAAGCTAGTGAAAATGCTCAATGAAAAACCTCTATGAAAAGTAACCTCTACCAAAATAGCAACAAAAGCTTTCTTACTGTACTGGGTCTGGCTGGCATGGAGATAGCTTTCCTCATGGCAGCCCACAAGGTGCTTCGCTTTGGATTTGTGGCTGGAATAGTACTGATGACACAGCAGTGCTTTGGCTTCTGCTGAGCATTGCTTGCACAGCATCAAGGTTTCATTTCTGCCCACTCCAGCAAATAGGCAAGGGTTGGGCAAGAGACCGGGAGGGGACAGTCGGGACAGCCAGCCAGAACTGACCGAACAGCCATGCAAGCTCATGCTCAACAACAAAAACTGAGGGGAGGGTGGGCAGAGGGCTACTGCCAGGAGGTAACAGTTGTCTCAGCATAACTTATTCTCCCTACCCTACTTTTCGTTCCTTATTAAACTGTCTTTAACTCAGCCCAAGAGTTTTCTCCCTTTTGCTGTTCCTGTTATCTCCTTCATCCCAAAGCCGGGAGAGAGGGAAAAAGCAGCTGGGTGGTGCTTAGCTACTGGCCAGGGTGAACCCTGGTATACTGCAGAATCCTGGCAGCCTTTTTCTGGGTGGACTTTCTTTTTTTTATTAGTATGTGTTCACACAGGCTGATATTTCTTCTTAAGTTTAGGCACACCTAGCTACATTTATTTCAAAAATTACCTTCTTCCAGTTTTGATAACTGAAATTCCTTTCTGACATCAGTGATATATCCAAAGTACATATTAACATTTCCACAACTGAGTTAAATATTCAAAGACACTCCTAACCCTTAGACTAAATACTCTTGAAGATTTTTTTTTCTGCACCCAATTCTCACATTATGGTAGTACATAAAAATTCGCCTGGTGTTTTTTCTCATCAATATCAACATCAGTTATTTCAGCCGTGTAAAAATGTGCTTCCATATTGCCTTCTATTTTTATTAAAAGAAACACAGTAGGGAAAAATCTTTACTCAGGAACACGGGAATAACTGTTTAAGTGGCAGTTAAGACTGATTTCAAATTCTGATTGTGACTTGCCATCTACTTCAAGTAACAAAATACAGTTTTAATAGGAGTGATAATACTTCACACTTAAATGTCATCATGGAAAAAAAAAAAATCAGCAGATATTTCAACAACCAAAAAAGCATTTATAAAAAAAATTAGTTCTATATAGGTAGAAGAAGATAGAAACATCTATTTCATGAAGTCTTTATCCACTCACAGTTTTACAAGCAGGGAAAAAAAATCTTTGGGGAAAAACAAGCAGAAAGCAAATGAAGACAAACTATCTTCCTGTATTCTGGAATTACAGCTGTAGTAGAAGGTCTGCAGTTTTACTCGTTTTCAAATCTGCTGTATGGATTATCAGAATCCTGGAGAAGACCTGCAAAACAAAACAGGACTGCATTTAGCATTTTCCTGCCAGTATCATAAAAACCTTGAGTTACTGGCCTCACTTAAGGTACTCCTTATAACAAGACCAAAAGGCAATTCTTGTCTTTTAATAGTTGTTTTATTACCTAAATGCTCAAGTATAATAATAAATTGATAGTGTTATTAAGCACTGTTATTGCTAAGACTATTATCATAAGCATCTAATGATGTAGCAGGGAGAGAACATTTCCTTATGGAAAATTCTTGCAGAAAAAACATTTCTCACTTGTGAGGTATATCCTACAAAATGCATTTCTGAGAGAGTCACGTCTACAAAACCCTAAGCATAGGTGGCTCAGGAAGAACAAATTCAGGCTGGCCAGTTTATAAATGGAAGTTATTATAATATCATCATCCTTTTAAAAATGTAAGATGTTGCTACTTTGACTTAATTTTACGTTGATTATACACAACATCTGTCACATTCTGCCACTTACAGCATTTCTGCAAGAGGACAATCATCACTTCTACATGCACTGTAACCTCTGGGGACCAGAATAAGAGCAACACTTAATCCAGGTTGCAGTACATTTCTATCATGAAGATTCTTAATGGTTTTACAAGAATTCTGTCACAGAAAGCATTACAAAGCTGTCCAGTTATACTGAGTGTCTGAATATGCACACCATCTTCCATGAGGGTTAGTTGAGCAACTGCTGTTCCATATAGCAATTACGTCGAAGAGGCTTTAGACTACACATCAGATTTAGGGTAGGCAGAAGTATACATTGAAAATAAGAGTCCCATAAGAATCTGGAGTCCGGCCTTTCACTGTGAAAGAACAGGAGCACTGCCGCTTATCTTTTCTACCAAGATTTTAACACTGATGCCCAGCAAACCTGGACTCTTCTCTAGCTCATTTGTTTAGGGCATGAAGACAGAAAACAGTTAAGCCAAACAATGCCAATTCACAAATGTTCAGATTCACAATAGCGAAGAGAAAGATTACACAAGTCACTGCCAAAAGAACGCCTCTCAGACCTTTTCATACCATACCTTTTTTTTCATGTGCACCTGCACACAGATACTGAATACTCACTGTTCCATCTGAAAGCCAAAAGCTAATGACACTGAAGGCAGACTATACTCTAGTCTACCTTGTTGCAGTTGCACTTCTTTTGAACTGCCAGGCTATTTTAAGGTGTCAATCAAGAAGCAAAACTGCTTAGCACCGATTACTTTATCAGTAACTGCAAACAACTACCTGATAGGGAACAACAAATATTAAGGAATAAGTATGAAAAAAAATTCCTATAATTACTCAAGTTGACAAGATTACAAGCAGCCACTTTGTAAAAAGTCACAATCAAAACCAGCCCTCATACATAATGGTCTTTACTTGTCAAAGAATAAGTAAGCTAGTCACATTTATAAAGCTTCAGCCAGGTAATCTGAAATAGAGTCTATTTACTTGGTACAGTACCTTTCATCAAAGGTACCACCCCCTTCTCTAACTCTTTAAAAAAAAATAAAATATATATATATATCTTTTAAGCATTTCCACAATAAGAATATGGTTAGGTGACAGCATCATCATCTACAATATTGTGAAATCTTTAAATTTTTGTATTTTTAAGCAGTTACTTCTCAAATTTTAACCTTACCTTTCATGCATTTAAACAAAAAGTTGTAATATCTGTGAAGTCTACTCTGGCTGACAAGCAAGATAAAACACAATAAAAAAAAAAAAAAAGCTCTTATTCTAGGCCTACCATTCTAGCTTTGGTGTCTTCAAGTAACATTTCTGCATTAGTATAACTCCAAAGTAAATACAGAGGAGAAACATTTACTTTATTTCCAGACCACCACCAACCCTCCTTCCTCCATACATGTTAATACCTTGGCAGCTGGGATCTATGGATCCTCATATATTTCATTACCTGAAAGACAACTGCGTAGTCAAGTTTTCTAATTTTTTTTGCAGTACTTCTCTGTTTCACCCCTTCCAAATACAAAGCCCATCTACACAACATTTACAGCAAATCAGCAACAGTAGCAGAATTTATTTTTTTCTTACTATTGGCATTGAATTAAGTTCCACTCTGAAATCAAGACACAAAACTTCAAAAACTTTTCCACAAAGTGTCATGAGGTGATACCAGATTCCCCAACAGCGTTAACTTAGGTTGCATACTTCTCTCTTTATTGTCTGGCAAGTGCTTATTATGTCTTTCTAATATTTCATTAAAGACACATACTTAACACTTCGTAAGTATGAAAAGTAGCACAGTAAAACACTACACACCATTCTCTTACAGCTTAAACAGCTGAAATCTGACAGAAACTATTGTCTACATCCAGTAGTGCCAATCCCAAATTAATCAGCCAACAATGTAAGACTGCTGATACACTTTTTCTATACTGCTCTAAGGAGCAAATATACTTTTATCTGCCCCTCCTCTAAAACACTCAGCCAAAAGCCATTTTAGATAACTAGTCTTCGTATTTGAAGTGAATGTGTAATTTTCACTTGTCCTTCCCAGGAGGACCTGCTTTGATTAAACAGAATTACGTTTTACAATGAACAGGTATAATTACCAACAATCAGGCATTAGTATGTTTTAACTTAAAGGTCTCCAATCTGTTTCGTTGTACAATACTGAAAATAAACAAGCCTTAAGAACTATGGGTCAATTCAATGCGAGTATTATTGGTTGTGACTTTACAAATTCATCTCCCAGGAAAAAAGCTACTCGAAGAGAAACGCAAGTCCTCCTTCCAAATGAGGATAACCAGAAATTACAATATTGGATAGACCTTGCTCTCGGTCTCGCTCTCAAATCCACATCCAGTGTTTAAATTTCTTTTATCCTCAGCATTCCAAGTACATCAAGTACATCATAAGATTACATTAAGTGAGAGAAGGCAGACACTTGTGCATCACTTGCGCAAATTCTTACTGAAGAAGCTGAATCAGGCTCCAACACATAGAAAAAAACAAACAAAAAAAGAGCACAACCAAAACCCTGCCAGCTGCCACAGTCACTGTTAGTCACAACACTCAGAGGAGCTGCAAGCCTATGCTAACTGGATAGCACACCTGGTTCAACTAAAGCTTACGTGCTGCCTTGAACCAGACACAAGTTGCCTCTCTCAACTGTTTGTCTCAACTTGGCATTTACACTTCCAGGTCCAGAGAAGCTAGATGCTTGTAGGCTGAGGAGTCTTGTTTGCAATAAAGTCCATTACACATTATTGCTGAACTTAAATATTGACACATACGGCAATCACAGTAACTTACAACATCTTACTTCTATCTACCTTCATTTTGAGATTAATATTTGATCTACTTAGCAGTATTTAAGAAACACTCCAAAATTCGAAAGGCATAGTAGTGAAGTATTTTCCATCAGCTAGTAAGTAACGAGGCCTCTTAATATTTATGAAATGAAAAAGCAATTTTAAGAAATTAATACCTCTTTCCAGCATATTCATTTTTATTTCTGACTCTCATCACATATCAGCACTATCCAAAACCAGAATTACCACATGAAATACTTACAGACTGTATACACTAAAAAAAAAAAAAAACCAAACCAAAAAAACCACCACATCAAAAACCCAAACCCAAACCCAATCAACTAATCTGCTGCATGCCTTCACCCCTTATTACACTTTTCCTCTGCATTTTTAACCCCCAGATTAACAGCTCTACTCTTAGACAAACTAAATAGCTTTAAGTGTACAGGAATACTAGATTTCCCTGCTTTGCATTCAGAACACTAAAGATCAAGATAAAGTATGTATCTTAAACAGAAGGAACATTTAACGTGAAAAACTACTGAATATAAAAATAAAATAAAATAAAGGAGATAGAATTACATATCATTAAATTAGTTGATGAAAAACTTTGCAGAACTGAAGCAAGTGACGTGGAAGCTCAAAATCATGAAAGGCAATAAATTTGTAAAAATGAAGAAATAGAATCCTTCCACTAATACCAGGCAAAATCCTGAAGTAAATAAAGCAAGCAGCTTCTCACTAACAAAATACTGAACATACAATAGCAGCAAATGCAGCAGCAATTAAATTGTAGTTCCTTTGTGTACTACACAAGTTGCAAAAGTATTCTAAATTCTACTTAAATTTTTCTAACAGTCAACATATAATTTGTGCAATCATATTGCATTCATCTATGTGAGCAGATTAAAAGTACCATCAAATTGTGCAACAAAGAAACAATTCAAAGTCTGTACTCCTGGTTGCTAAAGCTCTCTATTGTTTCCAGTGCTCCCAAAGGACTGTGACTGGAATGACACCTGCAATGCATTATAAATGTGTAATTACCATTTAAATGAGGTAAGGAAAGCTTGTGGAGGAAATGGGAAAAGGCATTCCCTTAAAGCCAACCAAATACTGAAATTTCAGCATGATCATCTTAATCTACAGAGTCAAGTTAACAAAGTCACTGTCATACTGCCATTCATCCATGCCTACTTAACTAAGAATCCTCTCTGCAGCGCATAAGAATAAAATAATCTAGTGTCTCCAGAATTATTTGCAGCAATTTTTATTAGATTATACTTAATATGATAACACATATATTTACCAGACAGTGAAAAATGAAAACAGAAGATCCAAGGATATAGCACAACTTACTCTATAATGGATCACTGAATCATTTTGATGACCATTTGTCTGTATATTATCAGAATATAAGCTATATACACCAGCAGTAATATTTAGGTATTTCAGAATTTATACATATTCTTTCCTTTTTTTTCACTTATGTAAACCCTTTCATTATGTGCCAACTATTCTTGTATGCGTTAGGTTTTTCTTTTAAATAAAAATGAATTATGAGAATCCAGGCCCCAAATTGATATACCTGACAATATAAATTAATCTTTGAGTATGCAATAAAGCAAACCTGTCAATAAATAAACTTTATATAGAAGTTTGATATTGAAATTTAAGTTTTATAGTTGAATTATGATCTTTTGTGAATAAGTTGCATTGTGAAACATGAAGAAATGAATATGCCTCACTCCTTATAAGAAGGTATGCCTTCCATTAACACAATAATGTTATTAACTCCTTTCTAATTAAGTTATTGATAGATTAACATCCTGTAAGTGGAAGCAAAATGACACCAGCTCTCATAAAACTGCATACTTAGCTACAAGTAAGATTTGTTTAACTTGGTGTACGTATTCCGGTGGAACCGAGGTATAGTTATATTCCTCAGGTAACTCAAATACTCCAACAAGATCCAACTAAGCATTCTGCAAAGGTCTGAAAACTAAGCACTGAAGAGAGAGGAGTGTCTTCACTAAAATGTAGGACCATCCAGAGAAGAACGAACCAGTTTCACAAGCAGAATATAACCGAACACAGCCTTTAGAAACATCACCTAGCATGACACAAAGCAGTGCTTTGATACACTAACAGCTATACTGTATTCAACCTCTCTTAGCTGCACTGCCTCAAAAAAAATGCAAAGTTATATGTATACCTGTACTGGATGTTTTTTTTAAACCTAGCAATCAACTTAAATTATTCACCAAATCCGTCCCAATGATTCAAACTTGTTAAGATCAAACCTAACGTCTCTTCTAAGAAGAAAGAAACACAAAAAATTGTGTGGCATTTTATGTTGTTGTCTGGATTTTGGTTTTCGTGGGTTTTTTGTTGTTGTTGGTTTTTTTGTTTGCTTGTTTTGTTTTTTTTTAAATCTGGGCTACTGTTGTCAACCTCTCAAATAAACCTCTTGAAACTGAACTGCAGTTGGGATACAGGGTCAATTATTATCAAAACACCACAAGACTGAATGTCATGACTGATGTTTAACAAAAATTACTTCTAGTTTCTACATCATTCTTCCTCCTGCAGCTCAAGTTTCACATTGAATTTTCCTCCATTCCAGCAAAGAGGATGCTTTTGCAAATATCATACGCTCATTAAGTTTGCAGAAGACACCAAACTATGCAGGAGTGTTGATCTGCTTGAGGGTAGGAATGCTCTATAACCTGGACAGGTTGGATTGTTGGGCTAAGGCCAATTGTATGAGGTTCAATAAGGTCAAGTGTCAGGTCCTGTAGAGAAGTGGGCATTGGCCTCTTCTCCCAAGTGAATAACGACAGGACCAGAGAAAATGGTCTGAAGTTGCAGCAGGAGAGGTTTAGATTAGATATTAGAAAGAATTACTTTACTGAAAGAGTGGTCAGGCACTGGAACAGCCTGACCAGGGAAGTGGTTGAGTCACCATCCATTGAGTTATTTAACAATCGTGTACACGTGGCACTTCAGGACACACTGCAGTGGCATGCCGTAGTGGCCGAGACTGCAGGGTTTTTTTGTGTGTGCATGGTTGGATTCAACCTCAGAGGTCCTTTCCAACGATGAAGATTCATTCTGTGATGATTCTGTGTGAGAATTCCTTATGTGTGAGAATCTCACAGAGATTATCCGTATCACTTCTGCATCTGCAAAAGGGCAGGCTGCAGATTCATGAAGACATTCCCAGACTCTGCCAATCAGTTTAATAAGATGAAAATTAACAGCTTTGAATGACTGTTCAAGATCCCTAGAATCACCTTCCCTGACATTAGTGCAATTTGCATAATAGAAGTGCAGCATAGTTTTAGTGTATCTGTCTCTGAACACACAGTACTATTAACTCTGTGAAAAGAAATGAAGAGTCAAACACCAACAAGCCTTGACAAGAGCCTCCTATACAACACAGCAGGCCCTGCAGTCTTGATATACTTCTCCTACTGGACAACAGCTTCACTTAAAAACAAAACCCAACCTTTTTAATCCCTACATCCCTAGGCCAAATCCTCCATCCGTCTTTTTTAAGTTTGATTTAAAAAGCTTACTATCTCCAAGTCAGTCTATCCTCCTTCAGTAACTGTGAGTCTACTAGCCAGTTTCAACTAGATTGGTTTATCAAGTTCAAGAACAAACACACCTCCCCCCATCCCCCACCCCCTCTTAAAAAAAATAAATAAATCAGTGCTCTTACTTCAGAAAAGAGGGAAAGAACTACTTCTTTTAACCAATATATCAAACACCCCACCCAGCACATTGTCTCTTGCCCACTGGGAGAGTCGGTACTGGAAGAGAACTGGAGCACAATAGTGATGAGATCAGGTGTTTGGGTGATAGAAGACATGCATCAGTAGGAAACTGGGTTTGATTATCTCTGCTGCTCATAAAGCAGCTTGTTCCTGCTGTGAATTTTAAATAATTAGGAAAAAGGAATCCATTTAGATACTGAATATCATAACAAGATTATCACATACCATACTTCTTACGTATTTCATCATGCTTCATTTTTCTTTCATGTTTCCTGCAACAAATAAAGACATCAGAAGAGTATTTAAAATGTTCTGAGCTATAAGCAAAATATAATAACTACATGAGACAACAGCAGTTTTTAAATCAGTATGTAATAACAAATTTCCCAAAAAGTCACACTAACCGTTATGTAACTTATTGATACATAAAATGTATATAGAAAGATAAGATTCCCTAAGCTTCTCACAAGTTATTTTGTAAGTATAAAGAAAAACATACTTTTTCTATGTAGAACTACTGTATGCCCTTCTATATAATAACTCAGCATGTACATGTACACATACTGAGTTACTCATCTACACATAAGAAGCAAGGCATGATATTGGAGGATTCCCTACTGCTTTCCAGCAGCGAACTGTAAAAATTAGTAGTGACTACTGAGTCCTTTAGAATCCTAATTCAATATAATAATTCTGAAAACATAAAAGGTGTATTACTCTTTTGTTTAAGCAGTGCAGCAAGTATAAATGAAAACTACTAGTTTCTAAAATCTAGCATGATATCTATGCAGAGGATAAATAAAAATATTGCGTTCTATAAAAACTGGATGCCACTAGTTACACTGTTTAATCATACAACAGTTTTCAAGACTGTATCTTATGTTGCCAAATTTAATTATTTCTTCTTCCCCTTCCTCCCCTCCACTCTGCAAAGGTGAAGGAAGTTTAAATGGAAATCTTTCTATTGCCAACAAGTTTAGGGTTTTTGTACAAGGCTAAAGAACATTTCAATTTAACCCATAACTACAGCATCTAGTCTGCTTCCTAATATCACAGCACCTACTTCAGGGCTGTAACCATTGTCAGATCCAGGACAAACAGTTGCTGTATTTGCTTGTATAACCTGGCAGTTCAGGACCAGAAACACGATTTGCACAGAGTTAAGAGTGATTCTCACAGCTCCTGCCAGAGACATGAGCAATGGCGGGCACATTTGTAAGAGAATCTTATTAGCCCCCACTTTTGTGCCCAGTCAGAAATATAACATGTTTGAGCAAAATAAACATATTTGCCTACCTCATTTGTCATCTTATGCACATTTGTAACAGAGAAACTTAATGTCTTCCTGCAAAAGCTCCACAAGGAGTCTTATTTGGAAGCATGCCTTGCTCCCCACAGTCCCTGTTCATATTAACAATGAATCTGAGTTGAGGAGAAAATAGCAGGCACCAGTGAAGGTGCCCAGCTATTACTTGGCAGCTGAGTATTTAGAGAACATTAACCATGAAGTGTCAAACCTAAGATCAATTTCCTTGTCAGTCTATGGGGATTCAAACCCACATTTGAAAACTTTAAGCCCAGTATTAGTTTGGTTAGGGCTGTCCTCTTGTCTTGCCGAAGCTAATTCACTGTGAATATGCAAAATAAAGACCAGGAAAGGAAGTATGATTCAAAAGGTACATTGGGCTCATACTAGGTACATGGTCCTACCTGTAATAATTGTTTATCTAAAGAATAATACATAAACCATGAAAAGTGACCGGAAAAGTAAGCTATAAAAACCTACACCTGAAAGAATGCTGTTTTGAGAAGCACTGTATTGCTGCTGACTCTTGCACTTGCTTTTATGCTGTATTACAGCCTTAACAAAGAGGATGAAAATATGGGATTAAGTCTAAAGTGAGACCTGAGCCAAAGTTTTCCATTTCCTGAGCAAAATTTCTCACACGTATCTCGCTATCAATTTCTCCACCCTTCCAAGGCAGACTTTAGAAGAACCAGCTGCCAAATGAATCAAATTCACCTCTGAATCCCATCCTCACTTAGGTATTAACTCATGCCAGACAAGCAACAGCCCAGGAGGGACCAGGGACGGCTTCAAACACATCCCTTCCATTTGCTTTTGGCTGGCACAGAGCACTCGTACCTACCACGCTGAGCATCAACCTATTCACTCCCTGCTCAGGTTCACAAATCCCACAATAAGCCCCTTTTTGTAAAAAAAATAAATAACATTGTCACACCTAACTCCATAATGCCTCTTTGTTTAGTACTCTGTGCATTACTTAGAAGGGCAAAATACTCCTATATAACCAGGAAGTATATAGTTATGTATCAAGCTGCCAAGACTTACCTCTGAAGAGACTGCAGTCTTTGTTCCTCTCTCTTTCTAGCTAGCCGTTCTTCTTCTTCATCTGGTCTACTAGAAAAATAAGAAGGAAAGGAAAGCATAAGAGGAGGAAAAATAATTTCAGTGCCAGTGTCTTGATCTGAGGTAAAACAGAACCAATTTTCTGTTCAGTAATTTTACTTTTTTTAGCTGGGTCTCTTCTTACTAACTAAACTCTGAAATTAACAGCACATTGTTCAGGAAACTGTTCACTCTCACAGTGATAAGACCTGATTACACCAAGGAATGGTGTGCAGAGGCGCCCTTGCTTATACTTATTGCCGTAACAACCCAAGTCAGGTAATTTTGTTATTTGCCCCGCTGGAGGCAGAAAAACATAGAGAGGTCACGCCTGTAGGGAAGAGCGGACAGGACAGGTAACCCAAAACTGACCAACAGGGTGTTCCACCCCATCTGCATCACGCTCAGTATAAAAGCTGAGGGATCAAAGGGTCAACTCTCTTTCTTGTTTGGTTGATGTCCGAGGAGGACCCTTGTCTGTTCATCTGCCTTTGATCCCGATCTGTGCGTTCCTGATTTCAGATCTGGAATCCAGTTCCTGTCCATCACCGAGTCCAGTCTGGGACTGTTCCAAATGCCTCATGGTGACATGATCATCATCCTGGGAACTTGATACAGTTTTGTGTACATGTATCTATTTCTTTTTTTTTTAATCCAGTATTAATACTAAAATTTAAAGTATTAATTAGTACTAAAATTTAACGTGTGATTCTAGGAAATCCAAGTTGTACATGTGCAGATATGCTCTACTGAATGCAAGCACTTAAGCTTTGTGACCTGTCTTGAAGAAAGCTCAGCTTCACTTCACCATTAGATAGATCACAAAATAACTGTAGAACTCTAAAGCTAATGACAAACAGTATTTGTCTGCTATTTTTTGTAGCAGAATTAATGACAATTCTTCAGGACTAGTCAACAGACACCTGCTACGCTTTTCCAGGCAGGTAACTGTGCTAATAGTTTTTCAAAACCGAATGCACTACCTGAAGATGTTTAATATTATAAATATTCATATCAACACGCCTGCCAATAGAGAAACAGATACAGTACCACACACCTGCGGTGACCAACATACAAGTTAAGCAAGAGTGACATCCAGTGGTTAATTACAGCATGTCAAGTGTTTTAACACAAAAGTTCGGACACTAGAACTGGAAAGCTGAACTCAAGCTTTTCCTCCTGCTCAATCATTTTACACATGTCTTTGAATATCTCATGTCATTTAAATACAACCTAGTAACCAAGTCTCTAGTTTCCTTGTGGAGAGGGACCACCTTTTCCCTAATCTTCCTTTTATCACTTACCTACCTGTAGAAGCTTTTCTTGTTGCCCTTGATGTCTCTGCCCAGATTTAATTCTATCAGAGCTTAGCTTTCTAACCTGATCCCTGACCTCTTTTTTTTGTGTTTGAGATTGCCCAAGAGCTCCTTATTCATCTGTGCAGGTCTTCTGGCATTTTTGCCTGACTTCTTTGTTAGGACGCATTTCTTCTGATTTTGGAGGCAGTGATCCTTGAATATCAACCAGCTTTCTTGGGCCTGTCTCCCCTCCAGAGCTTTATCCCACGGTACTCTACCCAAGCAGATCCCTGAAAAGGCCCAAGTCTGCTCTCCTGAAGACCAGGATAGCGAGCTTGCTGGGTGCCCGATTTGTTGCCTTGAAGATCTTGAACTCCACCACTTCATGGTCACTGCAGCCAAGGCTGCCCTTGTGCTTCACATTCCCCACCAGCTCCTCCTCAGTGGTGAGAGCAAGGTCCAGCATAGCATCTCTCCTCATTGGCTCCTCTATCATTTAGAGAAGGAAGTTCTCATCAAGGCATTTCAGAAACCTCCTGGATTGCTTATGCCCTGCTGTGTTGTCCCTGTGTTGTGGCTGAAGGTCCAGCGCTTGTGAATGTGACACCGCTCCCATATACAGGGCCTCATCTGCTAAGTCTTCCTGACCAGGTGGCCTGTAGCAAACCCCTACTACTTTGTCACTGGTCCCTGCCCTTCCTTTAATCCTGACCCTAGGATTCCTGTGGTAGCGATGGACTCAGGTGAGTCACCTGTATCATAACCTGCCAGGATTAAAGCACCTAAGCATTCTCTGTGTTCAATGAAACTGTAAGTGCTGGCTTCTTAAACACTGAAAGCCCACAGCTTAAAAATTCCCAGAATATTGATGCTTCTGCAAAACAAGGTCACACCTGAGATCTGGGATGGTACATCCAAGTAGTCAGTAAAACAGACCTATTACATTTCTACAAATTTTCCTTCTTCCAATTCAGTAAGAAAAGTTTCTTTTCTATAAAAGGAGCCCCCAAACTGAGGAAGCAGACAGCCAAAAATTCCTGCTAAGAATCAGTGGGTTTAAAACAAGCAATATATCAGGTTTCAATATAATAATAAATTCTGAATCCTCCTGAAACAAGCTGGAGACCACTCCGACAAGATCTTTAAATCCTCTAAGTGTCAGAAGATTAAGCTTGACACCTTTGGAGTTCTGGCATAAGAGGACTCTCAACTAAGCCTCTATGTTTAGTATTAGATGTTACAGTACTGATTGACAACTTCGCTACTAAAACTGGTCTGGCACAAACCTCTCTTGACAGAAATCAAGCTTTATTTGTTGGCATGTCAGCCACAGGGGCCTACTCAGTTCTTTGCAGAGGAAGGTGGCAGATCTTACATAAAACCTAAAACAGTTCTATGTATTTTCAGGGCCTACCAGCATAAGGCTACAGTTACCAGACTCTGCACTAGAACAGATTTAGACCAATCAACCAGCAGACTAGGTGCATGCACCATCCTCAGGGGAAAACAGAAAGGAATGATGTGTTATTTACAGTTTTATCCTTTTTTGAAAGCCACATATACCACCTCTCTCTGGCTTGAAGGTCAGCACTATACACTGTGCAGCTGCATAATTTTATTTTTTATTTTAAAATCCACAAACAGGAACAATGAATTGCAGGTACCGAAATAGAACAGAAATTATTTCATATCACAAAATAAGGTCCACATTTCATTCATGTGATAAATACTGAAGGACAAAAGAAGCTAGCTGAAACTACACTGCCAAGAAGCTTGAGCTCTAAAGCTTCAGTGACACAAGGAAGCATACTGTGCTGTCCCAATAAACAAGGCTTTCCAGGTGTTTCATTAGAGAATAAGCACTGATCGCTTCACATGGCAGTACCAGCTTACCAATTTTAGCTGCTCTTCAATTAATTCCCTCCTTTTGAAGGATAATAGCCAATTAGAAAAGTAAGTCAGTAGGAAGAAAAAAAAAAAGAAAAAAAAAAGGTAAGTTTTACAAATCCTCCAAGATCTAATGAACACTTAATTTTTGCAGTATTACTTTACCTGAAAATAAATCAGTCACTCTGGTATCTTATAGAAAAAAAGTATTGTCTTACATTTAGAATATCTTGTTGAATTGGCCAAGATAGCTCATCACTTAGATATTGACTCCTGACAGATCCCAGAGTAAACTCTGTAGTGTGGATATCACGTGTTGTAGGACATTGTTGCTCAGACACTTGTTATCTACCTGGTCCTTTTTTGCTGTACCGTGAGCTTGCCTTGAAAGAAATTTGCTCTGCTAGCACAAGCACCGAGTATTTATTTGACCATTGAAATCTTTATTAAGATTGGACATAAAATAAGTGCAAAACGTGGAAGTGTAAAACAACAGCTTACTTAGAGAACTTTGCATCTGTGATGTTACCACTAACAACATCACTTCAATGTCATTCCAGCATCATTTTTACTGTCATACTACCTGCCACTAAACACCTTTTTTAGTTGTCTCTCAAACAAATAAAATGAAGTGACCAAATTTGTTTCCAAATGAGAAGATTATTATGACATTGGAGAGTAAGAATTGTAGGCAGGTAGGGAAGACCAGTACCTAAAGTTAGTAAAGGAAACAAATATATGTATTTACCTTCTGGAACGCCTTCTGCAGTAACAGCAGTAACAGCAACAGACTGTTATGGACACCAGAATAAGTCCAGCTACTACGGCTATGGCAATAATTAAAGCCTCAAAGTTAACTGAAAGACATGAATATGTTCAACTTGTTAGACTCCAGCATTAACATTTGTCTTTCTGATAATTCTTCCCCTTCTTCCCCTCCAGTTAAAACTTAGCATATCACATAAGAATTTTGCCATTATGCATAACTTACACTGAAGACACATTAAGGAAAAATGTTCTTTACATATACCCAATTATTAAAAAACATCCTGTAATACTTCATATGATATAGATCTACTGTTGTGATTCCACAGAGAGTTCTATTGTCTCAACCACAACCTCAGCCCATGTACCACATGAACAAAAAGGTCATACAGATGCAGCACCAGTGTACACTTATTACATGCAGCAGTTTCTAAAGAGCAAAATTAAATAAGACAGTGTCAGAGGATTTGAAGGAGCCAATATAAGACTCTCTATTAAAACTTTTAAAGTCATCTTCTACGTCCAAAGAGTGATTAGAGAAGTGGAGAGCAGTGTATTATTTTAACAGCATACATGGTAACAAGTATAGTTGATCTAAACCAGAACAGGACTACATTCACTTAAAAAAACCCAAACAAACATCAGAAACCTGATGTCCTGGAAAAAGTGAGGCCCAAGAAGCGAGCAGAGATAATACAAGCAAAGCTATAGACAACTTTGAGGAGTTATTTAAAGGACCTAACAAAGGACAAAATGAAATCATTCAGGAAAGTTGTAACGGAAAACTAAAATTCTCTCCCCACAAATACCCTACACTGTCTATTTTAAATCATGAGAGGGGCAAGGGCCAGAGAAGCTGTCTCTTCTCCCTTCTTCCACATAAATCCCTCTGAACTCAGCCAAATTCAGCAGCTTCATGCTGGTGCAGTGACACAAAGTAGCTGTGCCTGCACTTTCTACTGCTTCAGTGTACTAGTGATAAGGCAGTCAAATTCAGCAAGTGAAGTTCAGAGGGTTTATTCTCTCTCATCTCATACACAGGGCCAAAGCATCTGTTGCTTCTCTACATATCTTACCAACTAACATCTTGCCAAGGCATAACCTTCACAGATCTTGCCAAAGATTAGATCCCTGTAAATACTTTTACTTGTGTTATAATTTACTTGGCAGTTTATAATACGTATTAATACATAGTTTCTAGTTACCATACACAAGGAAATCCTGAATGTGTAAATTTTGAAAGTAAGACATTTCACTGTACCACATTTCTCATTCTGTTACTGCCCTACAAGTTACAAGCAATTAAATAAACCTCATTCAGTGAGGCAAAAAACAGGAAACGGTTTTAATGTATACTATTTACTTTTAAAAATGCTATTTAATTGACAAAAAAATGTATTTTGAACCTATTAATAAAGTGTAGAAAAAGCACTGACAATTTCCAGTCTGTATTCCTGTCTCCGCTATCTATTGCATTTGCTTATTATCCACAAAAACCAATACAATTAATCTATGTTGTACTACGTTGCTTCTATAATGTTCCTTTTTCTTCACAGCTGGTTAATAATCAGTCAACATGTCTTACTCCATAAAAAATTCTATCTGGAAGACAGCCATTTTGCTTTTCACATTGAGAGTTACAATATTCACATTCATTTTCAGCAACACTGAGTCAACAATCACCTTTAGATTTTATTTGCAAAATCGAAAAACACCACCACACTCACAAGGTAACTAGTTTTTCTGCTGTGTCCAAAGACGACAGTCTCAATAAGACTATATATCCCCATGACAAGTTGCTGCATACAATTTGCATAAAATCTATTGAGGAAATGCATATCTGGGTTTTTGTTGTTGTTGTTTTAAGTGTTTTTATTTTTTTCCAGTTTTACATTTTTACTGAGTGTGCGCTACATCCTCTGTTTAAGCTACGTTCAATATAGAAACACAAAAGGTGCCCAAGCTAGAAGCCATCGCCGTAGCAGAAGCAAACTGTCAAGAACACCCTTAGTATCAGCAGATAGCAGTCATCACTGGTTTGCAAGAGGACACAGCACAAATGCATTTCTGTAGTGGGTGTTGCTGGGATGGAGTTCACTTTCTTCATAGCAGCTGGCGTGATGCCACGTTTTTGATTTCTAAAACAATGCTGATAACACATCAATGTTTTTGGCTGCTGCTGAACAGGCATGAGGATTTTCCTTTCTCCCTACCCCCTACATCCCACAGTGAGTAGGGCTGGAGGTAGGCAAGAAATTCAAGAAGTCAGAAGGGGACACTGCCAGAAGACCTGACACAAACTGGCCAAAGGGATATTCCACACTACAGAATACCATGACCAGCAATAAAACCTGAAGGAAAAAGAAGCGGAGAGGTTATTTGGCTTCTAAGGTGGCTATTCTTTGGGGACTGGCTGGGTATCAGTCTGCTTGTGGTGGTAATCTATTTCGACTTCTTGGTTTTGTTTTGTTTTGTTTTTTTTCTTCCCCTCTTCATCTTTTCTTCACCTATTAAACTGTCCTATCTCAATACATAAACTTCCTCACTTCTATTTTCTTCCTATTTTCTTCCCCCGTTCCACTGGGGAAGGAGGGTAGGAGCAGCTGTATGGATGGATACTTAGCTTTGGCAGGAGTCAACCCACCACTCTTCCAGAAAACAATCTGCTTAACTTCATAGTAACAGCACTTACTATAATATTGAAAGCACGGTTTCCTTAAAAGTGTAACTTTATCACTGACATTATATACATTCTGTAGCTCTATAAACCAAGTCTAAGCATAAATGCCTTCTCTCATAAAACAGAGACCTTCTGCTAAGAACAAAGAATTGGTAAATTTCTCCTGTACTGTCTAGTACCTATTTGCAGGGATTATATGAAGCGTTCAGAAACTCACACACTCTATTTCAATAGCACTCTTGTACCTCTGCTACTCAAATTTAGAGCAGTGAGATTATGGAGTAGTCTCTAAGTGCGATAACTTTCTTCAAACTTTTAAGTGAACAGTCATTGATAGTTCATCCCACTTGTTTTTGTCCTTTAGCCATGGTGATCATGTGCAAATACACAGAAAGCAACAAGCCTATACTTTGCTGGACTAAAGATGCGCTCTTATTTCATGTTACAAACTTTTCAGTGTCTACTTGTTCTCTGTTCCAGTCTAGTCTGAATTTAGATCTGCATACACAGTATTGCAAAAATAGCTCTAAAGACTTTCACCCCAATGGCAGCATATGCACTGCACTATACTTCGTAATACAAAATGCAAACCAAATATAAAAACAATTAACTGATGCAGCACTACAGTCTACCATAGGACTCTGCAGCTTCTTTTTAACCTTAACCTTAATTTCAGCACCCATAAGTCATACTGTTTGTTCAGTCGTTTAAGCAAAAAAAGCATTCAAATATTTTTGAGTGGCTCCATTCCTTTAGTATCAGCGCACTGTTGCCACTGGACTATACTATAAAAATTGTGGATCCTGGCACATCACCCAATATTTTAAGAAATTTTTAGAAAAGTAAAAATGGTCACCCTTCGTTAACAAAATTACCTTATTTCTTTGTACCTCAGAAGTAGGGTTTAAGAAACAGGTGAATCCTGACTACATACATAGAATACTCAGAACATTCCAGCATCACTGGTTCCCAGTCTAGCCTTCAGAGCTGACAGAGCTTCACTACATAGTAAATGTTTTAAAGCCATTAGATCAGCCAAACTATACCGGCTGCTTACAAGGAAAATTTAACAGTGACAGTCTTGTAAGTCCAAAAGAATCATAGCGACTCCCTCCTCCCGCTACCCTTCTGAATAAATTATCATGAAACAACTCTAGTAAACAGTAGCCTTAATCATACTCATAAATAATTCTCTACAGCAAAAGTAAAACTAGTACCTACTCCAGCAAACTCCCCATCGAGCATTTGAGAGGGAACACAATGAAGATGGTGGAAGAATGCTTCTTACAGGGTAGTCAATACAAGTTTTGTTGGTGTAACACCAAAGGCACTGTGCAAAGAAAACAAAAACCAAATTATTGATCTTCAAAAACAGATTACAATTTAGTGCTCCTCTCCACAGACAAAAAAAAATAATTCTTAAGTGCATACAGTACTGCACAGATACGTTAAAAGTGTTTTGTAGTATAAAACCTACAAAGTTCTTGTACAATTCCTAAGTAAGCCTAAACTGAACTACAAATAAGTACATTTTGCACTTACAGGTAATAAAGGTAACAAGTATTTACCCGAAAATATTTGGGGAGATATTGAGGTACTTTGTATACTTGAGAATAAAACGGCTTTGAGTTTAGAATTACTGAAGTTAACAAGAAATACAAAGTCAGAAAGTGAGCTGTTCAGAATTCTAAAACATCTGGTGTATCTTTGAAGAATACAAGTACACTTATAATTTCATTTCAGCCCTATATATGACTGTCAACAGAAAGGGAAAAAAAAATAGAACCCTTAAAATTCTTCAGGAGGTTTTGCTGCAAGGTAATAAAAGATACAGGCTTACCCAATCTGTGTTGCAAAGTACCTTAAATTGTGCACACTTACATATCTAGATATTTTTAGGATTTCTTACATGGTTATAGTTACAATACCAATACAATTTTTCTGCTTTTTATGTCACCTGTAAGCATCAATTTTAAGTTCTGGGTTTCTTCTGCTAAAGCAGATACTCATTCAAAACTCCTTTACCATACAACTCAACCAGTGAAGAAGCTTTGGAGGACAGCAAAAGAAATCCTTGGCTGAACTGGGGTTTTTTGGTGTTGTTTGGTTTGGGTTTTTTTAAGATTCGCTCTAGAAAAAGCTCATCCAGGAACTATGCTTTACCTAACAGTACTATCAAAAAAACTCTGTCATATATCCTCAATTGCACAAAGTCTGTATCTTGCTGTAAAGGGTGAGAAAATATTAAACACAAAGAAAACAGTTTGTAGTAGATTCTTCTCTCTTGAAAAAAAGTGAAGAAAGAGACAAGAAAAATATTTTGTAGTTGGTAGACCATACAAGTCAAACATACCCATAAAGACACACTAAGAAATAATTAAGGAGGCAGAATAATCTTTGCAAAAAACTCTGCTCTCCTAAGTTTCAATTTTAATCAAGGACATTAGATAAGAATATGCTTATTTTTACTAGATCAATTACTTAAAGAGACTTAATGGTTCAAAAATAATGGCTAATAGGGGGCTGACTAAAAGTAATTGTTAAACTTGTTTGAATGTAATGTTGACCCTGTTTTGAGTAGGAGGCTGGACTAGATGACTCATGAGGTCTCTATCACCAACAGTATAGAGGCATTCAGGTTAACTAGAAGCACAGAAAGGTCAACCATCCGCTCTGATGGAGATTATTGCATATAACTATTAAAAACATGTAGCCCAAGAGGCAATAACTGATACCGCTACTGATTGGTGCAGAGGCTGAAGTAAGAAAATATTTCCAGTGACTCATTCCCAATGCTAAAAATTGAGCTAATTGCCAAAACTAAGTCAAAAAAAAAAAAAAAAAAAAAGCCTGAACACCTGAGGGTGTAGCATTTCCTTAACTGTGGCCCCCATCTACAGAACCTAAAAAGGAAGACAAAAATAATTTACTCTCTATAGAGGTGAATCATATATCCTTTGCAAAGTCTGCTAGGAACCATGTTTACACTGATGTATCGCTGGCTTTACTTTAGTAGGCTCACATGGACAATGAAGTGCAACATGATTAATCCAGTCCATGTTCATGTTAAGTGCATTCTCAGTATTGCAAGACATGAGACATCAACTACAAGCACAAAACGAAAACTTGTTCCTCTATAATCAGATAGATGCATGCAAATGACTATTATCCCCACCTTTCCTTCATTAAAAAAAATTAGCTATATTCATTGGTCATATAACTTCGTATTGCTGTTAGCAATTTATTTATTTATTTATTTTAAGGACACACACACACAAAATACAGCCAAGGGAAGAAGTGTGTTGGTAGACTACTCAGAAGTTAAAAATAAGACTTTGGAAAATCTTACGGAATGCTGAGTCTCTACACACACACAGATCTTAAACAGTAGTCCCATCGTAGATTGTGTCTTATGCACTGTCATATGGAGTTAGAAACATGAAGAGAAACCTCTCAAGATGTTAATCAATAGATATTTGCACATTATCTGGTAACAGATAGAAGTTCTCAAATTTTAATACATCTGGTAATCTGCTAGTTATAGCAGTAAAATTTCTTTGAAATAAACTGAGTTTCAAGGATTCAACAGCTTTAATCAAATCCCCACTTGTTATTGTCAGGAATAAAATGAAAAGCAACAGAGTATCTATAAAATTACCACTCAGAACTTATAGATAAAAAACACATGAACATAGGTATTCATCAACTCTAAAGACCAATCCAAAGGACCAAGCCAATTATAACTATGATAAACAAAATCTGAGCATTTTGAATTATAATTCTATTTATCTTAATTAAATTACTATATTTTAGAATTTCTTTGGAATTGTGCTTATCTATTCACCAAATATTTAGTTTTCCTTTCTATCTGCTACTATCTATATTACAACCAATATGAAAACCTGCTTTTTTTCTTCTACTGAAGCAATTAAAGAACATAATTTCAGCAACCCATCACTTCTGTACTGCTCACAGAAATGCTAATGGCTTTGTTCTCCAGTTTCTGTTTTTGTTTTTTTTTAAGGTATGTGCAAATTGTCTGAATCAAGTCTAAACTCCTTTCTTCACAGTTAACACTGATGCTATTGAAGCAGTTGCTCTGAATCATCCATCATCCTGTCACCAGAACAAGCCTAGACACTTTCACAGGTTTGACAGATGCTGAAAATAACCTAGCTATAAATCTGCTAGTGTCTTCAATACAAAAACACAGCTAAAGGGTTTATCACTCTCACAAGGTGAACACAGCTCTCAGGTTAATAAAAGCCATGCTGACGTATCTGTGCTAGCAGCACTGATTTGAAGTGAGAGTCACATCAGTGGTAGTGTTGAACATTTAATCTTTAACATCCTGTAATTTCAATCTCCTACTTTATACTTTTCAAAATAACTTATCTATATATACTTTTCAAGTTCTTCACACAATGCCATTCTTATGACAATAAATATACAGGTCTGACAACACACAATTACCACATCAATACAAGACTATATTTTTCCATTAAAAAGGTAAAAGATGCATAATACAAGCATAAAGCATGGAAGTTCAGGTATCTCTCAATTTTTCTTAGTGAGACAGTTTTGCAGTAACTTATGTAACTCAGACTCCTGAAATACTTCTTTTCAGTGACATCTGAAGTTAGAACTCAAGACAAACTCCCAGATTCAATACAGGAACTTCTTCTACTCTGCAGGGACAGACACCTTTTGCATACTTATGACCCTTACTGTGGAGTTAAAAAGATTTTGAGTAAAGGACAGCAAAACAAATTCCACTGTTTTCAATGTCTGCGTTATAGCAATCTCATTGGAAATCTAAACACTTTGCTATCAGAACAGTGACCTAGCCTGGCAGTCTTTAAGCACTTACAGTCTGATGTAGTTAGTGGAGAGGTCAATATGTCTGAACATCTACAAAGCACTGATCCAGCCTGTCACAGTTAAACGTATTGCTTGAAGTACCTCCAGGCAAAAGCATTTCTAGTCTATTTACATTAATTTCCCAGTTCTGCTATTCGGCATACAAGAAATGTAAGGCATTTTGACCACATATCCGCTTATCTAGCCCTTTTATAAGATGGAAATTTAACTAAGTGCCGCTTGCAACATGAGGATGAGTCTAAACTAGCAGCAACATCAATGCATTCAGTTGCACTATGAAATCGTTGATCAGACACTGAAACCCAAAACTGAGATTCTACACCATCTGTCACCTCTAGACAACACAGAGAAACACCCCAAGTCACCAAATCATGGAGCAACCCTGGCAAAGTGAAAGCACACTAGCATCAAGCGTGACAGAGGGGAAGCAGCACATCAGTTTACTTTTAAGTAATAACAGGTATTAGAACTGGCTGACCTTGAGTGCCTCTTTTTATTATGGATAGATGACTAGATTCACCCATTTAAAAAAACAAACAAACAAAAAAAAAAACCACAAACCAAACCAAAAAACCCCCAGCAAACAGCCAAACAAAACCTAACAATTCAATTTCACATCACTGAATTCTCAACAATCAACAAGGATGTTAAAAGTCTTACCGAAACATTCTTCAAACATTCTTCACAGGACTTCTGGGAAAACTCTGAACATGCTGGGAAAAAAAACCCACCCAAACAGACACAGATTATATATTTATTTTTACTCAGAAATGTCAAGCATCTAACATAATATTTAGTCCTTCCTTTTTTCTACTTCTAGGTACCCACAACAACTTTGCCCGAAGTAATGAGAACTCAGTAATTCCATTCCAGGAGAACTGTAGCAAAGAGAGATATAAATCATTTAATTTGACATCTGATATATTTAGGCAAAAAATTCAAGCTTATTTTAAATTTCTCTGAGGACAGCACAGGAGATAAGAGCCAGGAGCCTCCCTGCATCTCTGCTGAAGTTCTAAGACTTTCATGCTTCAAATTAGAGAATGTTCCAAGTTCGGCAGCTTTGGAAGTCTGGCAGAAGCTGACCCTTGCCTAGAGCTGGTCCCCCTTCCATAGATATTAAAAAATTTTTGAAGGAAAAGTTTTTAAAACCTAAGTCTCCAAGTAACATGATTTTAAATAACAATAAAAAAAATGTTTCCTAACATTTGTTACAAAATTTAACATTACTATGAGTGAAGGAAAATAATTTTTTTTTTCCATTCTGCTTTACTTGTATCTCTGGGTCACATAACCTACAAAGATGTATACATTTCCCACTAGTCATGGTTTTCTCCACAAGAGTAGAAGATAGAACAAATCATGTCTCAAACTGAAAAAGAAGAAAAACCCAGACCACCCTCTCCCATCCACCATGCTAAAACATTATGTGTGCCAGCACACTGAATAACACAATTCAAAGCTATTTTCATTGAAACAGATATTACGTTGATGGTCTTCCTCTAGTATTCCAAGGGATTATTGTATTATCTTTATTGAGGAAAACAATACATGTAAGCAATAGCACCACTACCAACAACAGTTCACGCTATTTTAAACAGCATTTATCAAACACACTAATTCCTTCTATAACATCACATAAACACATAACACCAGCATTAATTACCTAACATACTCTAAAATGAGAAGTCATTTCTTCATACCAAGCCTGGTTTACCAAGCAGAGAAAGCATTACTTTGATAAGCGGTACAATTTTTATTAAAATATTTTAGTGTAAAACTTTGTACAGTCTGAACTGTAGCTGTATGAAGATTATACTCTCACAAGGTAAGACAAAGCTATTACTGCTCATGCATGCACGTTTTCTGGGGTTTTTCTGGTTGTGTGGTTTGTTTTGTTTTGTTTTTTCCTTTAAAACTGTAAAAAAACCCACATACAAGAATTATACTAAGTTAACTATACACCAATTACTCGAACCAACTACTATATAAATAGAAAACAAAGACTCTTCCTCCACAAAATATAGGCAAAATAGAACAGGGCTGACAATAAAACTATATTTTTGTAAGAGTGCTTTCCTCCTTCCCCTTTACAATTCGTATTTGCACATGAAAGTAGCATATACAGAGATTGTTATAATTTTATGTTTTTTAGGAAGATCAGTGAAAAACAGTGAGAACTCTTACTCCACTAAAAATACCCCAAACAGTGCAAATGCTCAGACGGCCAAAAACATTTCAACACCTCCACTAAGTTTACTCATATCTAAATTACTTTGATTTGTTCTCCATCCCCACTCAGGGCAACACTGATCTTCAACTTAAACAGCTGTTCCCTCCTACTGATAAAGAGCATTTTCTCAAAGTACTTGTATTCCCCCCTCAGCCTCAGTTCCAATAATTAAAGCCATACAGCTCTTGGTATTGCCTGAAATAAGGAACAAAACAGTCTTTGTTGCCCTGTTCTGTGCCAGTCCAGGCCTGCTGAACACAGGTGCTGAATCCGTAGAAGATTTAGCAGGATGGCATACAAGGTCCCACAATCTTGCAAAACTACCATAAAACTGCCATCTCTCTCCAATAGCATCACTTTAATAACTGATAGCAAACAAGTCCACCTTCCTACTTTTTTTTTCTAACTGTTTCAATTTAAGATTAAAATAATACTAGACATGGCATAACAATTCATCTTTTATTTTTCACTTTAACCTTATTTCTAGTATTTATTCCTTAAAGGTCACCCACATCTTCCTGTATAGTATTATAATCCTTCTCCACACCAACAATCAACTTAGCATCATGAGCAAGTTCCTACACTCACATAAAAATAACAATATGTAAAAACTTCTCTCCTAGGGAATTCATAAGCAACTTCACTATCAATTCAACCCAATTTTAGCTCCAACCAAAAGGTTGACATTTCCTTTTTGAGTATAAACCCTTCTGTAAAATAAATGAAACAAACTGGACTCTAAACACACAGGTCAAGGTCCACCTGAGGTACCCTAACTTGATGCAAACAAACCTGATGAACACCTTTCTGGTTCAAGTCGGTTAACGGTACACAAATTTGAGGACAAGATTCACCAACTGCTTTCCAAAAGTTACTGCGAAATAAATGGCTTCCACAGAACAAACAGGATGGCCAGAGCACGTCTGTCAGCTTCTGCTTCCAAGCCACACTCTTCATCATCAACTCGGGCAGGGAAAACCTTCAACCAAAAGCCCCGATAACCCCGGGGCGCCACCCAACAATACAAACCCCCGCGCCCTTTCCGCTTCCTCCGCTCGGACACTCGGAACCAGCCNGCCCGCGCGGGGCGGGGCCAGGCCTGTGGCGAGCGGGCGGAGGCAGCGCGCTGGGAGGGGCGGCTGAGGTCGAGGGGCTGCTTGCTGGCCCGGGGCGCTGTGCGCTGGGGAGCTCCCGTTCCAGGCCGGGGTTTAGGCCCCCACAGGTGCCTGGGGGCGGGTGTTTCACTTTCCGTGCGCTCCCGGTGCTTGCGGCGGCACTGCCTCTGGTGCCAGCGTGGCTCCGCCTGTGCGGGGGACCGAGCTGTCGCTGCAGTCATTCACAGTTTGTAGTCTGAGTTCTGTCGTCAAGTAGGCCTTTCTCCCCTCCTTCAGGGCTTACTGCTCTTTTGATTTGACCCTCTTTTTCTCCCTTTCTTTCTGTGTGGACTCTTCCTGTCCCTGTGAGGGCAGGGCGGTGGTGAGGAGGATCCCTCACCCTATCTCCTGTTTTGATGTCATTTTTTGGTGAGGATGATCCAGTAGGCTGCCAGAGCTAACAAAGGTATCCCCAAATTGGCCAGACAAGGGAAAAAAAGACACGGAGACAAATATGACAATTTGCCACGACCGTCCCATTTTAAAAGGTTGTAGAGTTGTTGGTTTTCTACAGTGACCGACCTCTTGGGCCTTACAGAAGCATGTAGTGTGCTCTGAAGTGCCTTGGGGTATAGAAAATACCCAGATAGAGCTGCAAGACAGGACACAAGAATGAAAGAAAAATACTCCAAAACCTCTGAGATGGCAGGGTGAGAACTGATAGGAAACTTTGGCCCTAGACAGCTGTGATTAGGCTCCGATTTGAGTCGTTAATGGCCAATGAAGTGAGATCCTTTGCCATGCTTTGACAGCCAACCATGTTTTAATTAAATGATCCTGCAGCTGAGTTTTGTTAGCTTCTCTGTGACTGTGTTCAGGAATGAAAAGTTTGTTATTGGGCAACATCAAACCTTGAGCCTTAATGCGGACTAAGATGAATATTCTTCAGTGTTTGTCCTTTCCCTCCTCCCTAATTTTTTACACATGATTCTCCGTACTNGATTCACCAACTGCTTTCCAAAAGTTACTGCGAAATAAATGGCTTCCACAGAACAAACAGGATGGCCAGAGCACGTCTGTCAGCTTCTGCTTCCAAGCCACACTCTTCATCATCAACTCGGGCAGGGAAAACCTTCAACCAAAAGCCCCGATAACCCCGGGGCGCCACCCAACAATACAACCCCCCGCGCCCTTTCCGCTTCCTCCGCTCGGACACTCGGAACCAGCCTCCCGGGGCCTGCCCTGTCCCACAGGCGGCCGCCCTCCCGCCGCAGGGACCGGCCCCCGCCCGGCGCTGCCCTAGCCTCTACAGAAGGCCGGGCGGGGCCCTCTGCCTGCCCGCTCCTCCCGCGGCCCTCCAGCGAGAAACACCCGGGAAGGCCCCGCACGGGCGGCAGGGGCCCACGGCTCCTCACCCCTCCTTACCCTGCGCCGGTGCCGGCGGAGCGGTGGCGGCGAGAGGCGCCAGCCCCGCGGCGACGCACCCCCACACCAGCGCCAGGCATGACGGCCGCAGACACACCGCCGCCATCGCCGGCCCGCGCTCGCGCCCNTGGTGAGGAGGATCCCTCACCCTATCTCCTGTTTTGATGTCATTTTTTGGTGAGGATGATCCAGTAGGCTGCCAGAGCTAACAAAGGTATCCCCAAATTGGCCAGACAAGGGAAAAAAAGACACGGAGACAAATATGACAATTTGCCACGACCGTCCCATTTTAAAAGGTTGTAGAGTTGTTGGTTTTCTACAGTGACCGACCTCTTGGGCCTTACAGAAGCATGTAGTGTGCTCTGAAGTGCCTTGGGGTATAGAAAATACCCAGATAGAGCTGCAAGACAGGACACAAGAATGAAAGAAAAATACTCCAAAACCTCTGAGATGGCAGGGTGAGAACTGATAGGAAACTTTGGCCCTAGACAGCTGTGATTAGGCTCCGATTTGAGTCGTTAATGGCCAATGAAGTGAGATCCTTTGCCATGCTTTGACAGCCAACCATGTTTTAATTAAATGATCCTGCAGCTGAGTTTTGTTAGCTTCTCTGTGACTGTGTTCAGGAATGAAAAGTTTGTTATTGGGCAACATCAAACCTTGAGCCTTAATGCGGACTAAGATGAATATTCTTCAGTGTTTGACCTTTCCCTCCTACCTAATTTTTTACACATGATTCACCTTACTGCAAAAATTAATCTCCCTAAAATGCCACACAGTAAGAGACGAGTAGCTGCAGGAAACAGATCAAAGGGAATTAGGGTGACTGCTAGTAAGTCTGGTGACTAGGCCAGTGCATAAAATTAAAAGGAACAAACTGGAGTCTTGTTGCTTGGTTAAAAGCTGACAGGGTGCTGTATAGCACCAGGATGGCTTTGTGAGAGATTTGGCAGTTTCAGCAGGGGCTGATTAGAAGATGCCCTTAACTTAAGCAAAGCTTAAACCTGTGTATTAAAAAGTTATTTACGTTTCATTTTGCCTACATTACCCTTGGATTTTTGCCAGCAGCACTAGAGTCCCTGCCTCTCAGTCTTCAGGCAGTGTTAGAAAAATAAAGTCAAAGTGTGGGTATATGGGCTGCATGGAAACCAATGTGTTTTCACCTGAGCTTAATGTAAGACAATACTGACTCACAGCTTCAGCCTTCTTCAGCTGTCTGAATCATAAAGAGTTTGGGTTGGAAGGGACTTTTTAAGGTCATCTAGTCCAACTTGCCTGCAATGAGTAGGGACATCTGAAGACAAGGTTTTGCCACGTGCTCAAGTCTACAAATCTTTATGCTCTGATCCCCCTTTTTTTTAAATTTATTTTGTTTCCATATTCTTGAGTAACTTGGAACATGCTCTTAGAATAGCACACAAATGAGTGGCAAAGACTACCAAAGATAAGAAACTGTTTACACAGTTGGTAATAATTCAACAGACGGTAGCTAAGGAGGCGTACAACAGAGGTGTATGAAGTCAGAAGCGGCACAGAAAAAGTGAACACAGAATTAATGTGTTTTCTACTACAAGACCTAGAGGGCATTGGACACAATTATCAAGTAGAAGATTAGAAAGAAAAGTACTTAGAAGAAAATAAAGCGCTTAAAGTGTAACTGAGTTGTGAAACTCTCTGTCTTTGGATATTAAAGATACTAAAAGTTTAGATTAGTCCAAAAAGATTTGATTTTTTTTATACCATTAATATGGCTGTTAACAGTTATTAAATACCGAGAGATCATCTCTAGTTCAGAAAGTCCCTGAACGACGCTGCCAGAAGCTGTGTGCAGTTGCCAAGGAAGATGCATTATATGGCTGCTTTATTCTGACATTCTGCCTTAGACATCTGTTGTTGACTGCTATTTTAGGTGAGATACTGAGCTAAAAGTGTCCTTGAAATTACTTCATATAGCTGTTCTCATTAATTTTCTTTTTCTCAAAAGCTTATGTTGTTTTCCCCTTGATTATCATTAAATATACTGGATTATGTTTGAGGCAGAGGGGAAGTCCTTTAGCTAATATTTTGTGTCTTCGTTTTGGATCATTTTATGTATTCAGTGGAGAATGACTTCTCATAAACCAGCTCAAATTCCAAGCCAGACTTTTTCTGAGTTGATTCTAGTGTGGTTATTCTAAAGAAAGGATCTTTTAGCAAAGATTTATAAGAGGGGGAAGAATTTGCTGGGAGGTCTTCAGAAATATGGTTATATACATCTTCTCTGATCTAGCTTTGTTATTCCTTTGGGGGACAAAAACATTAATATAGTTTATGAACAGCTATGGTAATTCTCTCACAATAGCTATACCTGCAGTAATTAATCACTTTTTTTCCTTGATTAGTTAACTTTCTCAGCAGACATAAATTCCCAGGAAGTGGAATGAAGAAGACATGAAAAAGTGATCTACCAAGAAACTGGGTTTGGAACAAGCAGCATGTATTAAGATTACAAACAAAAAGATAATCTCAGAATTTAAACAGATTTTGCTTTTTTCTATCATAATTCCATATTCATTTCAAATTATAACAAGGATTTTTCTGCCAGCTTGTAGATTCTGCCTGGGGTTATGAACACTGTTTTTACTTATGCATTTTCAGCAGTGGCTCTGGCCAAGGGTCCTTTTTCCTCATCTGTGCTCCGGCCCCTCCCTTGTGATAGAACAGCTGAATGAGCTGGGTAGCCAAACAAGGAACAGATTTGGCTAACAAGAGTCTTGTCTTCTCTTTTTTAGCTGGTTTATTTTTCATTATTACCAGTGCTAACAATCTCAAAGGTGACATCTGAGTTACAAAGTCTGCGTGTTCAGTTGATTTCCTTAATGACAGTATTACTTCATCACCGTGAATGAGTTTACCCAGCTGGCCTGATTACAATATGCATAAATAATTCAACTGATAAGTCACGTAATTGATTAGTATGTCACTTTTTTTTTTTTTGCTGTACTGTGTGACAAACTTGATGGCCTTCTACGATACTGCCACAAACTTGGTGGACGAAGGCAGAGCAACGGATGTCATCTACCTGGACTTAAGCAAAGCATTTGACACTGTCCCGCATGATATCCCAGTCTCCAAATTGGAAAGTCATGGGTTTGATGAATGGACCACTTGGTGGTTAAGAAACTGGCTGGATGGCTGCACTCAAAGGGTTGTGGTCAATGGCTCGATGTCCAAGTGGCAGATGGTGACGAGTGGTGTCCCGCAAGGGTCAGTACTGGGACCAGTACTATTTAACGTCTTTGTTGGAGACATGGACAGTGGGATAGAGTGCACCCTCAGCAAATTTGCCGATGACACCAAGCTGGGTGGCGTGGTTGACACGCTGGAGGGAAGGGATGCCATCCAGAGGGACCTGGACAGGCTGGAGAGGTGGGCTAGTGCGAATCGCATGAAGTTCAACCAAGCCAAGGGCAGAGTCCTACGCGTGGGATGTGGCAACCCCAGGCACAAATACAGGCTGGGCAGAGAATGGCTGGAGAGCAGCCCTGAGGAGGACTTGGGAGTGCTCATGGATGGGAAGCTCAACATGAGCTGGCTATGCACACTGGCAGCCCAGAAACCAACCCCAGCCTGGGCTGCACCAAAAGCAACGTGGCCAGCAGGTTTCAGGAGGTAATTCTCCCCCTCTGCTCTGCACTCGTGAGATACCACCTGGAGTCCTGTGTCCAGGTCTGGAGTCTTCAACATAGAAAGGACATAGAACTGTCAGATTAGGTCCAGTGGAGGGCCACAAAGATGATTAGTGGGATGTGTCTTCAGATTGCAATTTGATGTGCACTGAGGTCATTGTTGTCCATATATATGGAAATAAACCAAATAAAAGGTTAAATTGCTACAGCAGACAATTATCAGTAACAAAATGAAACGCAAAACATTGTAAAAATAGCTGTGAGAAAAAATAGTTCCCAGGACCAAGCCAGGAAGCATGATCAATATTAGTATGCAATAGTATTCAAGCAAATTCAATCATAGGCTGTGTTATCTATAATAGACCTTATAGAAGCTTCTACAGACCCTCATGCCAGCTCTCGTACGCTGCAAAAATGAGGTGATACCTCAGATATCGTCTAGTAAAAGATGCCTCCTGGAGGGCTGCCGTGGAAAGCTGGATCCAGAGAACTGACTTGCATAGGCTAGGAAAGTGGGAAGAAAAGCCTGGAATTCTTTTGGGAATGGGGCCGACCATGAAACAAAGACAGCTATGATGCATAGAAAGGCTCTTAGACGAAAAGGACAATTTTCTAGGGAGAGAAACTGTCAAAAACAACCTTTTTTCTCAAGGAATGGTAATTTACTTAGCTGACTTGAGTGCCAAACAAAAGCTGCAGGGATTTTTTTTTGTACTTCAGTACGCAGACACAAGCAGTTCAGAGGCATATGTCGTCAAACAATGTTGTTTTCATGTTATCTAATAAGACTTTTTTTGAGTTTTTTTCCTGTGTTTTAAACCAAAAAGCCTGTGATGTCTTTGAGTCTTACTGTAAGTAGTGAAACCTAGTCCCAGCAAATTCTCTTTTGCCCAGTGTTCAAGATCTCCTGCAAGAGCTCTAAGCAGATTAGTGCTGAGAGCCTGAGAGAATTACAGCTCTCAGATGACTTCTCAAGCGAGGCATATAGGCATCAGCCACTGAGATTAGTGGTTCTCAAGGTTCTCATAACTCTTTGGCTAATTGAGGTGCTTTTGAAAGTGCACATGCAAACTAACTGGAACTCAGGTACCATAATGAATGATGAATTCTGTAATGCAGTGGCAGCTGACACAAGAACTACTGAAAGCCCCACTGGCACCTCAGTATTTGCTAAGCCACAATGCCAGAAACCTCATGTGTTGTTCCTGCCTGTGTGCACCAACCTACCGGAGCCGGTTCTTTCCCAGTCGTTAGGCTGACTCTCCCAGTTACTTGCAGGGGAAATTAATGTCCTCATCTTTGATGTTGTGGAAGTCAACAGCATTTGGTCAGAGTTGCAGATGGCAGGTCAGATCTGAAAGTGCTGGCCCCACCAGCCTAAGAAAAAAGAGGGGTAAATATTTTTTCAAGGCCTTCTCCAGGAGATGTATGATTGAATCGAACAGAATAGGCAGCCAGGGACAGCCGTATTTGTGCGATCTGGTTGATCTGTACTGTACTGTAAAATAATGCCCTCCCACTGAGCCTGTTTTGTGAGAGCGTAATTCCTTGTCAGCTGGTTTCTGAGGTAATACCTTTGCCAGGACATTCAGCCTGTCTATAGAACACTTTAACACAGCAATAGAAAGAGCCCAAGCATTTTATTGTTGCTGGCTTGATTAAAGAGTCAAAACAGTGCAATAATAGTCATCCAGCATGCTAGGTCTTCAGAGATAACACTAAACCATTCTGATCTAACCTACAAAGCTAATGCAAATGTTAATATTTAGCACCATTCACCTATTCAAAAAATATCTCTTTTCTTTACTGAGATAATTATCAGCCAGGATTTCTTGAGAGGTACATAGTTTAAAGCACTGTAATCTTCAAATTCAATTAAAAAAATTTTTTTTCGTTGTCATACCTTCTCCTAAGTGAGTGAGGAACACATGAAAGAAAAGGGAACAAAGTTTTGAAACATGATTTTTTTTGCCTTGCTAATAAACGTTCAGTGTTTCTGTCAAAATATAGTATTTTTTAACAACCTCTACAATTAGTAAACACAATCTGCCTTAAAAAAACTCTGAATCAACACAGTCCTTCATATGTAAAATGCTCATTAAATAAGAAAAGAAGGATCTCAAAGTAAGGTTTCATGGAGACTCAACCTAATGTTGTCACCTTGCCCTTTGGCTTCCACTCACATATTCCTGCTGCCTCCTTTGTGTTGGCAGCAGAGCTTGTGACCTGATCAGGAGGCAGACCAGAGCAGCCACCTGGGAGGCTGAAAACTAAATAAGCAGAAGATAAGATAAATAGCAAAAGGAGCAAAAAGATGGGATTTAATTTTCTGGTAGTGGGCTATGTTTTCATCTGATTTTAAGCCCATCAAGAAACCACGGGCTGAAGCCTTTAGAATAGGAGGTCAAAAAGTGTCTCCAGTAAGTTAAAATATATCCAGGACCTGTTGTAGGAAATTATTTGGTGTTGATTGGACAGCTGGTATTTAAGTAAACTCCAGTTTGAATCTGTAAATGATCCTATGTATTTGTCTATTAATATATTTTGGCTTTGGGAAGAAAACTATTGCAATAGCAATGGTTACAGACCCTCTAAGTGGCAGAAGTGCTGCAATACCAAGTAGTGAGACTTCAGAGGGACTGGAGAGCACCAAGCTTTGGTGCTGTATTGCCACCTTTGGCAGTGGTGGCTACACTGGAGCTTCTGGCATGGCGTGGAGCTAGGAAGTGGTGCTGAGTGCTTGGGTCAGCATCTGTGGTTCCCAGGGACATGTACTCATATGTTGTGTTTTCAAAGTTTGCTTATCACATATGCGGAGTCTTTGGTGCTGAGTGAAGCTTATTCAAATATTTAGAGCCTTAATTGCATATTTTTCTCTTCCTTAGAACAGAAAGTAGGACAACAACCCCGCCCTTACAGTCAAGCTTTTTAGTCTCTCTCCTCAAAACAGCTTTAACCACTCATACCCTCCAGCTCACCACAATTTCTACTGCCATGTGTTTGCTCAGCCTTTACATCCCATTGAAATTGCTACACCCAAGAGACAAAGCCCCATCCCTAGCAGCTTATTATCTGAATGAGCAAATTGACTATTTGGAACACAGATAAAAAGAAGGTTTGAAACCAGAAGCCACTGTCTTACCCTTCGATGAGGCCTCTGTGTGTCCAGCTTGATGAATGCTGATGCAGAAGTGGAACAAAAAAAGCACACAAAAGCTTATGCTGTGTCTAAGATGTGTTACCTGCTTGCCCAGTAGATACAGGAAAGGGTAAGTAACATTACATACCTGCTGATTTACAACGGTGAACTCAATTCCTGTGAAATAAAATGGGGGAAAATCTGCCAAGAGATTTATTTTCAATGAGCATAAATACATGGGATAATTTTTTTTAGGAATATCAATATGAAAAAAAATGAGGCATCCTCATGTTTTGGGAGAAAGTAAGTTTCTGCATCATGTCATTTATGTCAACACCCAGTTAGTCCCTAGGTTTATACCAGCTCTGGAGACATGAGGTCTGTCTGAACGTGACAGCAAGGAGGAAATGAAGCCACAGAAGCAAAGAATATAAAATATTTTTTCTGTCCCCTCAAGCGAGTCATACTACTGGCAACAACTGCTCTATACTGTGTATATTCCATGAGAATTGTTCTCATATAAACGTTACTTACGCAAACAAATACGAAAAAAAACATTTACTAGATTGTCAGTTTATAATATTAGAAATCTATCGAGGAGTTAACAAGGACTCTTATTATATTCAGCATCAATAATGCAGATTGTTTTTTGAACTTGCACTATGGCGTCAACATTTTTAACACTCAACAGGTTTGTATTTTGCACCGTAAAAATGGGGAAAGGCTCAGTCCTGAATCACCATCATGCTGCCAAGCTGTAGTTGCCAGGAACAGCACACAGCAGAAACAAAGCATCACTAACCATGCCTGTCATTCTGGACTTCCACGAGTCCCTGGGTTGCCCAGACAATTTTCACATGTAAATCAGTAGCATATTCTGGTGTGTATCAGCAATAGTGTGGCCAGCAGGACTAGGGAAAGTGATTGTCCCCTGTACTCAACACTGGTGAGGCTGCACCTCAAATACTGTGTTCAGTTTTGGGCCCCTCACAAGAGACATTGAGGTGCTGGAGCGTGTCCGGAGAAGGGCAACAAAGCTGGTGAGGGGTCTTGAGAGTAAGTCTTACGGGGAGCAGCTGAGGGAGCCGGTTGTGTTCAGCCTGGAGAAGAGGAGGCTGAGGGGAGACCTTCTTGCTCTCTACAGCTCCCTGAAAGGAGGGTGTAGCCAGGTGTTCCCAAGGAACACTGATAGGACATGAGGAAACAGCCTTGAGCTGCGGCAGGGAGGTTTAGGATGGATAGTGGGAAAAATTTCTTCACCAAAAGGGTTGTCAAGCGTTGGAACAGGCTGCCCAGGGAAGTGGATGAGTCCCCACCCCATGGTATTTAAAAAGATGTGCAGATGCAGTGCTTGGGGACATGATTCAGTGGTGGTTTTGTCAGTGTTAGGTTAATCGTTGGACTAGATGATCCTAAAGGCCCCTTCCGATCAAAATGATTGGACAGCGCAGCAGAGGAGAGAGGGCAGGAAAGCAGCTAATGCCACCACTGCCTCTTACGTGATGCAAATCTTACCAGCCCAGGAGAAAATTGACCCAAGATGGAAGTTTTCAGCTCTGTTAGCAAGTTGAACTGGGTGAGCGATGGCTGAGCAAGCAGCAGAACGGACACAGGGAAGAGATAGGGCTTTAGGTGTGGGGTGACAACTGTGTTCTTTTCCATGTCATGCTGACACTGGCTCTGCTGTGGGGCTGAACCAGACCCTGCCCCTCATTTTGCATCCTAGGCCCAGGAAGAGAAAGGGAATCCTCTACATTATGGGAAATCACTCTCCTTATAAAAGATAAAGGAATCCTGTAACTTCTTAGGACCAGCTTACAATAAAAATAAAGGGAAATTATAAGTAATAGTCAAGCTTTCAGAAGGTAGCAGAAGGAAGTTGGTCTGGGTTTTCTGGACGTATTTTTGTTTTGTTTAAATCAGTAGTCCTATAAAATTAAGGAGTTAAAGTGCAGTACACATAACATATTTTACACCCGTTAAGGCACCTGAAACAGTCTGGCAAGACTGGTGATCAACATCAAACCAGGTAAAGTCTTTCATATTCTAGCAGTTACTGTTTTCCACAAAAAATAATAAAAATAAACTGCATCTGTATGAGAATGCTTTATTAAAAATACATATCTTCTGTTTTACATAAAAAGAATACTGCAATTAAACACAACTTAAGAAGTTGGACAGGAATTACTAGGAAAAAAAATACTATAGATTCCTGTAACCCCAGAACACCCAACCTTTGACTGCATGAGTGGCAAATTAAAATCTTCCTTTGTGCAAGACCCAGAGTGCCTGTCCTGCACATGGCTAAGTGCCCAGGAAGGAGCAGCTGGTCAGGAGTGCTAACCACTCCATGGCAGCAATTCCCTCGCACAGATATAGGCAGGATACAGGCATTTTCCCCAAATCCCAGGAGGCCCGTCATTCCCCAGCTTTGCTGCCAGGCTGCATGGTAACCTTAGGAAGAGAAATGCTGGAGAGGACCTTGGCTCAAGCATCACAGGTCAGCCACCTCTTTTGTGAAGGAGGAGAAACACGGCACAGCATTTCCAGTTAATTTCACTTGGGATCCGACATAAACTCACATTAACAGCACTGCTGAAAGAAACCCAGCTGTGCTTTGGTGATACAACAGTCTTACTGATAAAAATGACCTTAACCAAAACCTACATTGGAATCCACTAACTTTTGGATCCCCACTTCTAATAACACAGATCCATCTCAAGACTCTTGAAGACACAAATTGCAAAGCAACAAGGTATCAGCTTTGGCAGCAGCAAATACTGATTGGAAGTTCAGCGCGTAAAAATCAAAGTCAGAGCATAAAAGAGCTATCAGAGACACCTGCTATTTAAAGTATAGACAGAACACTTGGCCGCATTTACTTTCCATAGAAAACATCAGTTTGCCAGGCTGCCTTTTTTGCTCTGGAGTTGTTGAAGATTCAGCTCATTTCAGAGTCACAGAGATGTATTCATCATTCCTCCAAAATGATCAAAATGCTTTGTTAATTCAGGCTCAAAAAGTACACCAGATGCTGAGTGAAAACTAACATTTACTGGCCTACTTATAACTTAAGCAAAACGCAAAGACGACAGACACTGGAGTGATGCAGAAACAACCTGACATGAAATCACAAACCAGTTGTCCCTTTGCTTTGACCTGCACATGGGCAGCTGTAACAGCAACAGTATCTAAGGTCGGACAACCAGAGTAACTGTAAAGCAAAGTTCAATTTTGAAGGAAAAAACAGTGGGCTTGCATGTAATTATACATATTCTATTCCCATACAAGTAATGATCTGATAAAAAGAAAAACTAAAAAGATACTTCATCTAACATCGTACCTTGTAAACCCGAGGGTATTAAATTCATGTAACTTTAAAGGCCGAACTCCTTAAGCACTTTTTGTCATCTACAGTGTTAATTCATTAGACTGCTAAGTAATTAACAGCCTCTATAGGCTGCTCAAGCAGTCCGCTTGAAAGCACTGTCACTTTACTGACTAGGCTGGGAATTTATGACAGAGCTCAGCTTCCTCCAAAGGAAGCTAAAGTCCGAGTCCACTAAAGTGCAAGGCCTAACAGCAAACCCAAAGTGACTCCTCTTCATAACTGTTACTGCACAGAGTGTAACAGAACAAGATTTGCCCAGCGCAGCATTTGCTCCTATTTCTAATGCATGGAAAAGGAAACTGAACTGAATTCCTGTTCTGCAAACTTGACAGAGTTTGCAGAACAGGAATTAAAGAACAAACTCCATTTGCTTTTTCAGCAAAGCAAATTTGTTCTAGGATTAATGAATTACAATTATCCACTAAGCTCCAGAATGCCACTCATCAAAATAACTTTCCTTACTGGATTGACATCTTAAACACAAGATCTCAATTTGCCAAAAACTGAGCAAATCACTTAATAACAACACTTTTCAACTCACTGTTTGCAAATTTCCAAGTACTTTCAAAGCCCATATTGAAAAGCTTTGATCCTTTGGGCTGAGCTGCTCTGCATTTTAGAAAGAAAAAAATTATTTAAAGACATCCCAGGTTGGGAATTTATAATCCTTTCTCATCCTCATGGAGCTACAAGGTAAAGATCTCAAGTTATTCAAAACTTCATCTAACAGAAAATAGGAAAGGGAAACTTTCACCAGCTGTGAGGTGGCAGCATAGGAAATAACTGGATTTTAAAATAGCTTCAGTTGAAATGTATTGAAGAATAAGGCTGAAAAGGTTAAGTCTTAATCAGTAATTAAGTAAGTTAAAAAAAAAAAAAAAACAAAATCTAGATTTTAAAATCTCTATGCAGGGTTATAATCCCCTTCCTAGAGAGATGTTGTTACAGTTTGTGTACAGTGTTCCAAAGGAATCTTTCATAGTCTTAGAAATTCTTCATCGTTTTCTTAACACATTTTGTAGTGAGTGACATTTCTCTCCAGAACCAAATAATACTTTAAAGCCTACCTGAAAATCCATCTTTAAGATGTCTTTGAATAAAATATTCAAGCTTCTAAACAGAAGTTTTAAATATAAGTGTTTTTTGCTTAATCACAAGATCTAGTGAATTTGCTAACTTAGGATAAAAGAGACTGGAAATAAAATTCACCAGAAAGTTTCTAGCCACCAGTAAGTCACAAAATGCTATTACAGTACAGAAGAACATTATTAGTTATATCAATTTTATTTCCTCCGATAGCTACTTTGAAAATATAGGGTAATTTGACCCCAATTCTATTGCAGAACTTCATACTTGGGTAGCTTTTTGTATGCATTGGAAAACAAAGAACAGTGATACAGAACTGAGTTAGTCTGTCAAATACCCTTTTCAGTCATCACATCTTAAAACACGTGTGTCTAGATGAACAAGAAACTCAGGGAAACCCCAGCACCCAGTTCCGCTGCCTGCATTTGGACAACGTATGGGTGCAAGGGTCCACCTACGTAGCTCTTACAACGGGATCAGAACCTAGTGATAGCTTATCAAAGTAGCAAAGAAGTTCAAACCTGCTTTAATCTCAGCAGAAGGACAAACAGATATTATTCTTCGTGTACTGTCCCAGCATTAGCAGCAATTTTGTCTGTAGTGAATTCAAATTAAAAATAAATAAATTGCTCAGGAAGTATCACACAAGAACAGCAATGGGCACGCTGAACTCAGGTCTCCATTGCTTTCACCTTGGGAAACTGGACCTTACAAATGACTATGCTCGGTGCACGGCAGCAGAGAGAATCAAGACTGTCTTCTTAAGATGCATGTGTCACAACAGGAATGTCAATCTCTATGGCAGAGAGGCGAGAGCGTGCAGAATATGGCTGAGAGGCATAGCTGTGCATGGTAGGGGCATGGGAATAAAGGGGCTGCCAGAAAGGAGAAGGTAGGCTTTTGCATGCACAGTACCACAGAAACAGCAGAACAGAAGTGAAAAACAAACCACCAGCACTGGCAATGGCAATAAATACAGAGATGTCAAAGCTAAAGACAGGCTCATATTTTCTGTTCAGATAATTGTTATAAAAAATGACCCAGATTGATGGAGTGAGACAAATGGCACACGCAAGCAGGAACAAGAGGCCAGCCACGAGATGGCAACCTGCACTGTTTACAAGGCATTTTGCCAGTTTGATGTTTGGCACGGTGGATACAAAGGCTGTGTTACACATGCCAATCAAGCAGAGAAACAGAGCAGAGACAGCAGTTAACATACTCAGTGGAAGGGCAAATTGAAGAACACGCAAATCCAGCTGATCGACAGCAGTGTACCACTGTGGGTCATAGATCACACAGTCTCTGCTCCCATCAAAGCGAGCACACTTAATCCAGAGCCCAGTGTAAACAGTCACATTCCTCTCATTCTTGTTGAACGTGTACAGTCTCATTTGCCTCCAGTTTGGAAGCAGAACTGCTGCAAGGAGTCCAGCTACTGAGGCTGTTCCACTGAGGAAGGCCAATACTGTTGCTGCATGAACATCTCGGCAGCCCATTCTTGCCCACAGAAGTCACTTCCTATAATTAAAAAGAAATTTAAAAAAAAAGAAGTTACTGGATGAAAGTTCTGGACATAGGACTAACTATAGTTGACTTGTGTCAGGTTACTAAACTTGTGTGACAGCTGGTAGGCAGTAACTCTCTGGCACTTTCTTTGCCTTACACACTTACGTGGAGGTCATGCTACCAAGTTCACACTTCCATGAAACTTCAGATTATTACAGTCTGTTATGATTGCTCAGCTGACAGACGGCTAAATCCACTGTGTTCAAGACAAAAAATGAGCACTTTAACATGTGATTCTACAGAGCTTTTCACCTTGTGTCACTGCAGTCTGAGTGCAGAAGGCGAGTGGGTGTGATTTAAGAAGTTCACCTTGAGAACACAACTATAGGTCTATCTTAGTCTATAAATACTGGACAGCCCATTGAGCTCTCCTGCAGGACAGCAGTTGCACACCAAGATCTCCCCTTGATCAGGGATGCCCGCTTAAGATTGCATTACTCCTCGAGGTTGAGCGACTCCTTGCTCCAACCGATTCTCAGTAAGTGGTTAAGAGCACGCTAAACTGAAATCTTAGCTAAGTGACGTAAAGGATTGCACATACATAATCCTTTAGACATAAACCATTGAACAAGTCTGGGACTAGGACCACGTGGAGCACGACAGCACCAGCGGCGAGTGCTGCATCTTCAGAACTGAGCTAGATTGAGGCACAGAGGGGGGTTCCCGGAGATGGAGAAGCCAAGGGAGAGCGGAGAGGCTCAGAACACGTGGGGAATCTCGTGAGGGAGCTGTGAGGCTGACGTGGCTGGGGGCTGAGTGAGCCGTGGCAAGTGTAAAAGTGGCTGTAGCCAACTCAGTGGTGCAACACAAGGCGGGTGCGCCTGGTGAGCAAGGGGAGGAACCCAGCACGCAGGCACAAGTGCGCAGGGCGGGCGGGAAGCAGCCGGCAGTGACTGGTCCCCTCGCGTTGCTGGAGAACATGGCCACCACATGGCCCGAACACACCGTGAGAAAGAATGTGGGAACTCAGGCTGAGCTCCTGCAAAAACACGCAGCCGTGCAGGTCTCCAGCTGCAGAGAATGTCTGAACCTGGCACTGGTACCCGAGGGAGCCAGAGACACCGCCTGTGTGCGGTGTGATCAAATAAACCATCTGCTCAGGCAGGTGGTTGAACTGAGGGAGGAGGTAGAAATGTTAAGAATTATCAGAGAACGTGAAAGTGGAATAGATTGGTGGAGCCATACCCTGAGGCTCTACATGATGTGGAAGTCCCTTCCCTCCTGCTCACCAGGCAGAAGGAAGGGGCTTAAGGGACAAGGGGGAGTGGAGACAGGTCCCCCCTCCTTGGAGTAAGCCAAACCCCTCCCAGACCCAATTGCCTTGCCAGTTGCCCTTGCACAATAGGTGTGGGGCTTTGAAAACTGAGGGCCAGGTAAATGAGGATAGAGAGGATGATTCATCCAGTGAGCTGCCCAGGGCTAGTCACTCACCCCTATGCCTTAGGACTTACTCAATTAAGAAAAAAAGAAAGGTAATTGTGGTGGGTGACTCCCTTCTGAGGCGAACAGAAGGTCCCATTTGTAGACCAGATCCATCCCACAGGGAAGTCAGCCACCTCCCTCGGGCCAGGATTAAGGATATACAGAGAAATCTCCCTAGCCTGGTTCGGCCCTTGGATTACTAACCATTACTGGTACGGTGGTGATGTGGTAGCTACCAGAAGTCTAAGGCCAATGAAGAAAGACTTCAGGGCCCTGGGCAGCTGGTTAAGGGATCAGGAGCTCAAGCAGTGTTCTCCTCTCTCAACACGGTTGAGAGTGTCCCTTGGGAGACAGTCCTGAAGAGCAGAGGTGCCCAGGAAGGCTGGTCATACTTCAAAGAGCTACTCTTATAAGCACAGGAGAAGGCCATCCCCAGGTTCTGTAAAACAAGCTGATGGGGAAGAAGACCAGCCTGGAGAAATGGAGAGCTTTGGCTGGACCCCAGGAATAAAAGGAAAGTTTATGATCTCTGGAAAAGGGGGTTGGTAACTTACGAGAAGTACCAAAATACAGCAAAACTATGTAGGGGGAAAATTAGAAGGGCCAAAGCTCAAGCAGAGCTGAACTTGGCCACTATGGTTAAAGGTAACAGGAAGAAGTTCTTTCAGTATATTAACAGAAAAAGGAAGACTAGGAAAAACAGAGGCCCACTGATGAATGAGGTGGGTGCCTTAGTGGTGGAAGACACTGAGAAGGCAGAGCTACTGAATACTTCCTCTGCTTCAGACTTCACTGCTAAAACTGACTCTCATGAATCTCCAGGGAGACAAGGAGGAAGGTCTGGAGAGAGGAAGATTTTCCCTCTGCAGAAGAGGACTGGGTTAGAGACCACTTGGCCAAACTAGACATCCGTAAGTCCATGGGCCCTGATGGGATGCACCCGCGAGTACTGAGAGAACTAACAGATGTTACTGCTGGGCCACTCTCCATCATCTTTGAAAGGTCACGGAGAACAGAAGAGGTTCCTGCGGACTGGATGAAAGGCAAATATCACTCCAGTCTCCAAAAAGGGCAAGAAGAAGGACCCAGGGAACTAGAGGCCAGTTAGTCTCACCTCCATCTCTGGGAAGGTAATGGAGCAACTCGTTTTACATGTCATCTCCAAACACCTTAAAGAACAGGAAATAATTGGAAGTGGTCAACACGGATTTACCAAAGGTAAATCACGCTTGACCAATCTGATAGCCTTCTATGATGTTGTAGCTGGATGGTTGAATGAGGGGAGAGCAGCAGATGTCTTCTACCTTGACTTCAGCAAGGCTGTTGACACTGTCTCCCATAACATCCTCATTAGGAAACTGAGGAAACATGGGGGCAGTGAGGTGGACTGAGAACTGGCTGTGTGACAGGAATCAGAGGGCTGTAATTAATGGAGCAAGGTCAAGTTGGAGGCCTGTAACCACTGGTTTCCCCCCAGGGTCAATACTCGGTCCAGTTTTGTTCAACAACATTCATCAATGACCTTGACAAGGGGACAGAGTGTATCCTCAGCAAGTTCGCTAATGATACCAAACTGGGAGGGCTGGCTGACACTCCAGAGGGCTGTGCTACCATCCAGCGTGACCTGGACAGGCCGGAGAGCTGGGCAGAGAAGAAACTCAGGAGGTTCAACAACAGCAAGTGTAGGGTCCTGCACCTGGTGAAGAAGAATGCCAGGCACCAATACAGGCTAGGGGCATACCTGCTGGAAAGCACTTCTGAGGAGAAGAATCTGAGGGTCCTGGTAGACAGGAAACTATCCATGAGCCAGCAATGTGCCCTTGTCGCCAAGAGGGCCAATGGAATTCTGGACTGCACAGGGAAGAGTGTGGCCAGTAGGTCGAGGGAGGTCATTCTTTCCCTCTGCTCTGCACTGGTGAGGCCACAACTGGAATACTGCACCCAGTTCTGGGCTTCCCAGTTCAAGAGAGACAGGGAACTGCTGGATAGAGTCCAGTGTAGGGCAACAAAGATGACGAACGGATTGGAGCATCTCCCTTATGAGGAAAGGCTGAGAGAGCTGGGATTCTTTTGCCTGGAAAAGAGAAGGCTGAGGGGAGACCTTATTAATGCTTATAAGTATCTGAAGGGTGGGTTGAAGGAGGATGGAGCCAGACCCTTTTCAGTGGTGCCCAGTGACAGGACAAGGGGCAACAGGCACAAGCTGGAACATAGGAGGTTCTACTCAAATATGAGAAAAAACTTCTTTACAGTGAGGGTAACAAAGCCCTGGAACCCACTGCCCAGGCGAGGGTGTGGAGTCCCCTTCTCTGGAGACCTTCAAGACCTGCCTGGATGCAGTCCTGAGTAATGTGCTCTAGGCAATCCTGCTTTAGCAGAGGAGTTGGACTAGATGATCTTTAGAGGTCCCTTCCAACTCTGACAATTCCGAGACTGGATCAAGTTGCACCCAGACTCCTCTCTGAGAAGGAGTTTAGAAAGCAAGGGGGCCCTTTCTGAACCTTGTGACTGAACGGAAGAGTCACCCTGACAGCTTGCCTGACCCTGTCCTCTTTGTAGTCAATGATCAAGTGTACCTTGCTATTGAATCTCATAAAACACTGTCACATTCACTACTAACTTTGTTAAATCACTGATTCATATTAATAAATATTTCACTAGTTTCTTCTTATGAGTGAAGTTAGTCACTATGCCTGCAACAAAGGTCAACACAATCAACTTGGAAGAAAACAGAACTCCAGCAAATAAGCTTAGATCTAATATAGCATCAAATTTTGTTCTCAAACTTGATACTTTTAATCTTGCATAAAGAGTTTGCCTTTGCCAGGATAAAACTTACATGCAGGCAGGGCATACTCTGAGACAGAGCCCTGTCAGAAGCAGCTGGAATAAGCGTAAGACTAACCATTTTCAGAAACCCACTGGGTCTGCAAAGTAATTTGCAATAGTAGATGATGAAAATCTAGGCAGAGTAGGAAAGAAGCGACGTGAGGTTCACCCATATTTTGTAACACAGGAGGGTGAAGAAAACACCTATGCTATATCAAAATATAGTTATGACAAGGACTACACAGCTAAGACTTGGGACAGCATGGGAAGATTTTTATTTTCTATTACCTCTGTACCATTCACATGGACAAAAGATGTTTGTCTTTTATAAATCATCCTATAGTTGCCCAGAGTGCTGCCTAGAGTGTTTAAGTCATCCTGTATGCCTTGTTTTTTGCTGGCCATTCCTGGTAGATGCATTAAGAGTGTTTTTTTGGTTGGTTATTTTTGTTGTTATTTTTGGGGGGTTGTTTTAGTTTTTCTTATGGTTGGTGATGGTATTTGGTTTTGGGGTGTGGGGTGATTGTTGTTTGTTTGCTTTTTTAGGGGAAAAAAAAAGATATATTCTTGGTGCTTCTCTTGGGCTAGAAAGACACAGAAAATAGCTCATTTTCCCCATCACAGGGTATCAAGGAAAAGTGAATTTGTAGGTAAGACATCTATGATCCACTCCATCGGGGGAAACTTGTCCCATCTTGTAAATACTGCTGGCTTCATAGTTGTAATTACAGTTTAAAGATCAGTTAAGGATCTCTGATCAAGACAGTAACAAAATAGATGTTATCTTAAGATGTGTACTTACTAGTGCGTCCAAATCAAGAGAAACCGTAGCAACTTTTAGAAGTAGGAAGAAAGGTCTTACTGGATCTAGGAAACAGAACAAGGGAAGAGTCAAAAGAACATTTGTTTCATGCAATTCCAGCAACAGTGTTCACGCTGTAATTCAGAAATAAGGAATTTCCAATACATTTACATTAGACCAATTTAATCACTCTTCTACCATTTCCTCTTATTTAAAAAACAAAACTCAAACTTCTTTTTGTTCTCCCAGAATATTTCCCCAGAGCATGTTATTTTTCTATCTACCCATCTCTGTTTTCATGGAACAGATACGAAAGGTGCAAAAAAACTTGCTTTCTTATGAGTGGTCCAACACACATACACATCCTGAATTTTATGTCTAGCAAAAAATTTCCACATAAAGTCATATAAAATGATTATTTGACAAGTGGTTCCAGGCTGCAGGGAGGAAGGAGTGCAATGATTTTCATGTCATAGAACACAACACAGACTGTTTATATGCTTGAGGTTCCTTATTTCTTCCTGACTTCTATACAAAGGCTTGAAGGAAAAGAGGGAAAGACAGGAAGTGCTGGTGATGTCTTTTAAATGGCTGTCCAGCTTTTCCAGAGGAAGAGAAGGGATCTTCTTGTGGATTCTCTTTACGCCCACATCTGGGATCCACACCAATTCTGCTCCCAAGGGCAGCTCTGAAGGTTATAACACTTTTCTACTGGACAGCAGACGTACAAGCACGTCACTAAGTGATTGTTAAGAGCTACAACCTAAAGGTGATTCTGCTGTACTAATATGCGCAAGGACAGACAGTTTATTCTAAGTGACCTATATCAAAACTGGAAATTTTGTAACATTTATGTATGTGCAGTCTCCTGGGTGCAACATGGAAGAAATGCTTCTACCAAGCCGTCTAAGCAAGAGAGAGACCTTGCAACTCAACTTTTTCACTAAATAAGAAAGTGAATTTCCAAGTCTAGAGTCCTTCAATGTGATTGCTATTGCACACAAGACATGGAAATGCAGAGGCAATCAAATCTAGCTTCCCACTGGATTTTCACTGCCAGGTTAATCAACCAAGACCACTATAAGTAAACGCAGCAATTTGGGCAAGCTAACTATGCAGGGCTGCAGAGGTGAGCGAAACATTCTCAACTGCATTTGGAGGAGAAGCAGTTCGGGATTTTTTTTACTTCAGAACTCAAAAAAAAAAAAAAAAAAAGAAAAAAAGAAAAAAAAAGACCGCACGGCTCAGAGCACCATTTAGCTGCAACCCAAGCTGAAGTAAACATGCAGATCTCCCTCATCCTCATCAAGGTCACACTCCAGTGCCTCACATCAGCCAGTAATCAGTAACAAACATAATTAAATAGAAAATTAGTACTGACAAACAAAGCTGTCAGAAAGGGAGCTGTGCTCTGTGCCCAGCCCAAGAGTCACACCCATTAAATGATGAAAAGATGTCGCCACAGGTTGCTGCAATAAACAGATACAGAGATATTCAACAACATCCAACTCAAAAAGACTTCCATTTCTACAGACACAGAGTTTCTTATCTCTTCCTCTAGCTGTTTAGGCCATCTGATTTTATTCTCTGTAACTGCTGATGCTGAATCACTAGGAATATCAGCAACTTCTGGACTGGCTGTCCAAGGGAAGAAAGCACATTTTGCTCAGCATAGGTGAAACCTTCTCTTGTCTTTGATTCTACGCTCAAGCTTCTTACATCCAAAGCATATTTTAGCTGTAACACTCAAGGTTCTAGTATCTGACCCACAAGTTATCTGTCCTAATACCACTTAACAGACAGATTTTAACAGAGCTCCTATCCTAAAGATCCATGTTGCTGTAACAAGAGATGCTAGCTTAAGCTAGTTAAAATCTCGTAAATCATTAACTGCCCACAAGCTAAAAAAACAAAAACAAAACAAACAGTAAATTAAAAAAAAAAAAAAAAAGAAAAAGAAAAAAAAGGCATTTACTACAGACGTAATTCAGTGATGAGTAAAGCTAGTTCTGTTCCCTTGCATGGCTTTGAGAAGACCACAGTCTGGGAACGACCACTGCTCTGTTAAGCCCTGCGGGAAGGAGTTCACAGTAATTACAATTTATAAATAAATACACTCTGAAGCTATTCACAATAGCATCAGCAGTTTAAAAAAACATTCCAAGTTTCAGAGAACTTGCCACTAGAAAGAGGAGACCAACCCCTGCCCTGTTTCAAAATAACTGCAACTGATAGAGAATTAGACAGCTCCAAGTTCCACAAAACTCCTACTAAAAATTAAATCCAGACGTAAAGGATTAGAATTAACATTCCTAGCTAATACATTGGGAGTTTCGCTTAAAAAACCCACGCGGTAGGTGTAATTATTTTACTGACCGATCCGGAAAGGCCAGACGAAGCCTGGCCAAGGCCGAGGCGCCCGCTCCTGGCAGAGGGCTCCGCAGCCCCCGGCACAGGCCAAGCCTCAGCGGTGCCGGCTCAGCCCAAGCCAATGCGCTCCAAACCGGCCGCGCTGCCAGGATACGGAGGGGGCAGCGAGGTCGAACCGGGAAGGGCCGCAGAAACCATCCCCCTCCCGGCCCACTCTGCCTCTGGCGGCAGAGCCCCCTCAGCGACAGCGCCTCGCAGGCAGGTGTCGCAGGGACCAGGCCGGAGCCGCGTTCCCTCCCAGCGCCACAGGTCCGATCCCACCACTCACCCTCCTGTAAGGGCCCGGGGGGACAGGGAACAGCCACCATGGCCACCGAGATGCCCGCACCCGCCACTCACCCTCCTGTCAGGCCGCGGCGGGGCCGGGACCAGCTCCCACGGCCACCGAGCTGCGCAGCCCCCACTCCTCGCGGGAGGCAGCGCCCCGCGGCACGGCGCCCGGAGGCTTATGGGGTTTAGGCCGACGCCGCCGCAGTGCCAGCCCCGAGACCCACCCATGCACTACAACTCCCAGCACCCCCCGCGGCACACCTAACTGTTCACCGTTCCTTGTTATCCCTTCATCCCTGAAACCCGCCTCACTCTGCACACGCAGCCGAAATAAAGACAAGCTGGCTCTAGATTTAAACTTTTCCCCCACCCCTGTTTATGCGTGAGATGAAATCCAGTGTCCAAGAAGTCTGACCAAAAAAAACATTTAAAAATTCAACTATGAAATAACTGGAGTATCAAAAATTATTTCTACCCATACTTAGCTCTGGTGAAATACGTTAGAAAATCAGATCCAATACATCCAGAGGGACCTTTAAAGGCTTAAGAGGTGTGCCCATGCCAACCTCATGAAGTTCAACAAGGCCAAGTGCAATGTCTGGCACGTGGGTCAGGGCAACTCCAGGCACAAACACAGGCTGGCTGGAGAACGGATTGACAGCAGCCCTGAGGAGGACTTGGGGGTGTTGGAGGATGAGAAGATCAACATGACACGGCCATGTGTGCTCATGGCCCCGAATGCCGACTGTATCCCAGGCTGAGAAGGACAAGGGCTTCTGCTCTGCTCTGATGAGACTCCACCTCGAGTACTGCGTCCAGCTCTGGAGTCCTCAGCACAGAAAGGACATGGACCTGTTGAAGCAGGTCCAGAGGGAGGCCATGAAGATGATCAGAGGGCTGGAGCACCTCTCCTGTGAGGACAGGCTGAGAGAGTTGGGGTTGTTCGGTCTGGAGAAGATAAGGCTCTGGTGAGACCTCAGAGCAGCCTTCCAGTACCTAAAGTGGGCCTACAGGAGAGCTGGAGAGGGACTCTTTAACAGCAGCAATGCGCTAAGTGTACCGATAGGACAAGGGGTAAGTTTTAAATTGAAAAAGGGTAGATTTAGATTAGATACCAGGAGAGAATTCTTCAGTATGAGGGTGGTGAGACCCTGGCCCAGGTTGCCCAGAGAAGCTGTGGCTGCCCCATCCCTGGAAACGTTCAAGACCTGGCTGGATGGGGCTTTTGAGCAACCTGGTCTACTGGGAGGTGTCCCTGCCCATGGCAGGGGGGTTGAAACTAAACAGTCTTTAAGGCCCATTACAACATAAACTGTTCTATGATTAAAGAATTGTATTCCAAGAAATCATACCATTCTTCCCAGTCAATGTTTTTAACAAAATTAAGAGAAGCAGGGTTTGATAAGCGTACTTACAACCAAAATAAGATCAAGTTGAGAAGCCTTTGATGTATTCAGTCCTATTTTGTTTTGCAATCAATTTAATAACTTTGAAGTAGAAAACACCCTTTACAATAAAGGACTTATCTTTTTTCCAAAGTAAAATGTAAGTGTGCCTGCTCATAATACAAAAAACCGGAATGTTAACTATTCCCAAAAAATGTATAGCTCTTTCAAAAAGCAGTCATCATTTTCTTCACCAAAGAGTAACATATACCCACAACTTCATAAAAGGAGGGACTCCCAAATTAAGTCTGGGAATTTGAAGTCAGGATTTGTATGGTCAAGAGGACTACTGCAGGAACCAGCCTCTGTGAAAAAAAACCCAGCCAGGATGCATCAGCCTTGCATTCTTGTGCTCCTATGAGTCACTTTCTTGCAGAACTGGTTCACCTGATCAGTGCTAGACCCTGGCAAATTACTCATCGGAAATTTCCCTGGGTAATTCTCATGTCCATAGCAAAGACGTAGAGTGCTTGAACTCCTCCTTCGCTACCTCTGCAGGTTGTGTTCCTTCCATTCATTTAATTTGGCAATATGTACTCCAGGGTGCGGTGGATTAAGGCACAGACTCCAATCAAGCATGAATCGAAATCACTTTATTCCTATAACTGTTTATATAGTCTCTAAGAAAGATGCACTCAATGATCAATAAAACTTTATTGGCTAACTTGCAGTGTTCAGGCACCTCTTCTTACACGACTGGTTGCTTGCTAGGGTCCAGGAGCTTGTCCACAAGTGCCTTGTTTGCATGTAAAAGGCTACTTGTTTACATCTAAAAAGTCAGTTTCATGTATATGCTAAAAATATTGGATCCAGCTAAGAATGCTAGTTTCTATTAATTTGTTCTTCTGAAGTTCGTAAAAGTAGTAGTTTCTTCCTCCGATATTCTTCATTCTCCTGCTCTGCTTCTTCATCTATGCATTTTCTTATACACGCTTTTAGTTCCTCAATTCCTTCGCCGGTATACGCAGATAAAGGAACTATATCCTTGAATTCAAGTGTATTTGCAGGAATCATTTCTTCCTGTAGTAAGTGTGAGTAGTCTGAAAAACCCCAAATAGTGTATCACTACAAAGTCCATAATTCCCATTAAATTTAGAAAATATGCTTTAATAAATAACAGTAATAAGCATAATTGCAATTAATATAGAAGTATTATTTATGTAATTAATCTTTTATAAAAAGCACTAACATAGCAGTTATACCATACTACATACTATATCCTTCCTTTAAGATAAGTGTAAGTCTAGAACATGGGAGATGGCTTTAAGCCTTCCTGGTTCTTATGCACTCCGGTCTAACAGCAAAGCTGAAGTAAACCCCTACATAGGCCTGTCCAGAATTTTCATGTGTTTTGGCCGAAGTCACACAATAAATTGTATATACATGTGTCTGTAAAGATACCTTCAACCAAGGTTACCGTTAACCAATATACTTAGATTGGAAATCTACTCCACCACAGCATAGCTGGAAAAGATCTTCTACGTTACCCGTATTTTATTAAAATGCCTCTCCGACAGTGAAGCCAGCACTACAGATGCATATAAACAGAGATCTAAAGGCAGGAAGTGTTTTTAAAACATAATAAATTTAATAGCTGACTTCATTTAAGTTTCAAACACTTCCTTGCCAATGCAGAATTACCCCGATGAAATCTTATTACTACGCTTTTGTCGAAGGTTATTGTTTGAAGTTAATTTACCTTCAGGATTCTGAAGTTGTTTCATGAGTTCATTCAAGTTATCCTTTGCATGAGGCAAATCCATTTTATTAATCGCAAGAAGGGCAGGCTTTGTGAGAAGTTCCTGTTTGTACAGCTCCAGTTCCTTAAAAGACAAGTAAATTTGCCTTAATAAGTATTTGTAGTTTAACAAGTGCTACTTCAATTTTATATCTCCTCTCTCATTTGTTTAGTTGCCTAAATAGTCTTTCTTGCTTAGGCAGCTGTAAGATTTACTCAAGTGCTCAAGGTTGATGAATTAAAGCAGTCTGACAGAAGAAAATAATGTTCACTGATTTTTTTACTCCATTATTTTACTGTTTCGGGTAAACAGGCTGGTCAATTCTGAAGCCCCCTATAAAAACAATGCCCATTTTGTTTTTCTGATATTTACAAACAACAAACACAAAATCAATTTCAGAAAAAGTTCAGATTGGTAAAACCTATAAGCAAATTCTTTGGAGAGTTTTCTGATTCTTAAGCATTTTAATGGACTACAGTTAATATCAGAAATGAAATCACAAGCATGAATCAGCTAAAAAGAAACAGCAATAGCTGAAATTCAGAAGATTCATCATTAAGTCACATAGCTAGAGAGACAACAGCAACTTGAAATTACATAAAATGTATTATTTTAATCAGAAGCAATGGCAGGGGATGGAAATGCTGAATGTCTTCACAGCTGGGGCCTGATGTCTCATCTCCACTAGGCTGTGCAGTAAGGTCATAAAGGCAGGGATTTAACTATACCCATGTAGTTCTACTTCCTAAAATGCTACCAGAGTGAGGAATTGAAAATCGTGTGTCTTTTCACCTTTGTTGGACTGTAAGAAACATCCCATATGCTACACAGATTCACAAAGGAACAGTTGTGCCTAACATAAAATAGAGCAATTTCACCTGGACAGTTGAAAATAAAGATTTCATCATTTTAGAGAACCCTAAGCTTGTTAACTGGCATTATATTATAAATCCAGAAGGCACACTAACGTTTAAAAGTTCTTGATCAAAACCGAATCACAATGGGCACAAACTTCTACATAAGAATTTCTATCTAAACATGATGAGGAACTTCTTCACTTTGAGGGTGGCAGAGCCCTGGCAGAGGCTGCCCAGAGAGGTGGGGGAGTCTCCGTCTCTGGAGACATTCAAACCCTGCCTGGACAAGTTCCTGTGCAACCTGCTCTAGGAGGACCTGCTTTGGCAGGGGGGTTAGACTAGATGATCTCCAGAGGTCCCTTCCAACCCCATATCATTCTGTGATTCTGAGTCTCTTTCTTGGCTCAACACCTAACTACAACTGTCAGATAGGAAGATGAGAACGTACCTTTGTTAGAAGCAGAATAGTTTCAAAGGCTGTTCTGAACCGAGTCTTAACAGACAGCTGAAACCCAGAAATATCAACCTGAAAAAGTTACATGAAAACAAGCTCTGTGGTACTAAATTATGTTATAGTATCAAGGTACTCTCCACCGAATACTTTGCAGTAAAATGTCCATGTACGTGCCCTCAAATAACAGCGGTCAACCATACACCAACGTGACACCATAGACACCGGAAGCACGAGCTGGTTGGTTCTGACACAGTGTTTCTCAAAGGTCTGGTTTTTAAACCTTTTTTAAGGGGATCTTACAGGAAAGAGGAAAAAAATCATCCCATGCTTTAATTATGCTTGGAACTTCACTGTTCTAAATCAATTTGCAAATTTTAATGATGAAGGATTTAATTTATCACCAGTCATTTGAGCATTCCATTCTGAAAGCAGCATTATAGCTATATTTATCACAAAACACACAAATTTAAAATTATTTCCTAAATTCCAAATACACTTCCATTAAGATGCATTTTATTTACTGCACTGCCTTTTATTTCAATAAGCTGTAAATTTTATTTAACTTACAACTAAGAGAAGCTGTTTGGTTCTTTCTACATGTTTGAGAAATTTGTGGCCCCTCCCTTTGTTTGCATGTGCACCTTCAATCAGTCCTGGGAGATCAGCTACTGAAATCTAGGAAGACAACAGTTTCAAACAAAAGATTTCCAACAAGCAAAAATAGCGAATTTAAACTATCAACACCTATTCTCATTTTATATAAACAAACAAACTCAAAGGAATGTCCAGAATATCTATTTGCAGAGATTAAATTTACAACTGTGTATTCCTGGGAACTGCGTGTGGGATCAGTTCTCCAGCAGTATGCATTGGCTGTTCCAATATAGTTAGAATCTATCATCTGAAGCAGAATTAAACAAAATGCTACTATTACACATTGTGCTCCTCCTGTTCCCCCATCTATTTATTTATAGCTGTTTGCAATGTAGAAAACAGAGGGTAATAATACCTCAGCCGAGATCTTGCAAAACTTACCTATTTACCTGACAATAAAACAGACTCTGAAAGGCAAGATTAGACTATCATGGTTGTAAAAAATTCAAACTTTCACTGGAAAAGAAAATACAGTCTGTTCGTTGTGGCTACAGAGAATCATTATTTCAAATGCAAACCCACTTAACATTGTTCCCTTGAGCGTGAGACACTCCAAGAATTTGTCTTCTGCTCTTCAACTGAAATGAGATTTTGATTAGTGTATCAGCTTCCAACAAGAGGCCAGAAAAGACTGCCACAGTGAACAGGGATCTTGCCATTTTCTCTGCTGTTTGGGAGGGTTGTACGCAGTTGTAGGGGACAGCTGAGACAGATGAAAAAAGAGAAGAATACTGAAATCCCTCGAAATCTACTCAGTAGCTCACGGAAAGCTAAGAGAGTGAAGCAAAGAAGAGTAAAAGTATGGTCTTTGAATATATCTAATACCCATTTAGACAGGAAATGGATTCAATTAAACAATGCCCAAAGCCAACGCACAATAAAATTCCCGGTGTGCTACGTATTGCAGAAGGGGTCCTTCTGCTATAGCGAGTTACACTCCCACTCATGTGTCACGCTAACTTTTAATCATTATGCGTTTCTTCAATATTCAAAGCCTTGCTTCAGAATTTTCCACTACACAGATGTGAGATGGAACTGGATAAACCCCAGACTTGTAGCTAGAAACAGGGAGAGAATAACTGGAACAGGAGAGAATAACTAGAGAATTAGAACAGATCCATCCACTTTCTGGTGTGATGGGTTTTGGCTCTGTAGTACCACCGTCACCCTTTCCCCCGCCCCGCCCTGAGCTTTAGCTTTCTTTCAAAGAATATTTTTTACGGAGTTCATAAAGAAACTTATATTCTCTCAAAAGACAAATTAGTTCAGATATTCTGGTAGAAAAAGTAAATGGCTCTGCTAGTTTCCATGATCTGGTGTTAAGAACTGAAGACAAACTCATACTCAGATCCTCTACTTCTGTGTCTTTTCTGTTGCAAGGAGTAATGACAGACAGCACCAGGTAACTCACATGTATTTACTTCTTTATAGAGTCCTAAGATAAACTAAGCGAATTGCCACATATTTCCTTAAAAACGTCAATGTTCTGCAGAGGAAAAAAGAGATACAATAAACTAATCTCCCTTGAATGATACAGAACAGTCACCTCAATTATTGCTCTTAATTGCTTACATCATCTTGTTTTCAGCAGTGGCAATACTGAGAGCTGAAGTACTTCCTCTTACTCACAGACGTTGCCTGTGATCACAATCACTAGTTCCCTTGATTTTAGAAAAAGAGGTATTTTGCCCATAGTTCCTATACAGCACCCAATGGTGCAGCATAAAAACCACAAATTGCAGAAACAGCCCACAGTAAGGGTCATTGGCTATGACATGAAACAGATCGCAAAAAAGAAAGCCAGGAGTGCAAGTAGTTCTCCTGCTGGAGAGAGATACACCAGTAAGGTCCAGATCCATGGCAAGTAGGTAATTTTTCTAAAGGCTATAAATAATCCTGTTATTTGCAGCATAATTTTCTAGGATAAGCTGCCCTAAACTAGCAGATGAAATGAATATACAAAAATTTTCCCTTGGATGTGTGCATCTCTACAGGGAACCTGACAAATTAGACGTACTTCCTTTAATATATAGTTTTGTTAAATGAAGCATCAGCTACTGAATCCCCCTAAGATTATTGCTTCTGAAAGTGAAGGGAGAAGTCTTCTGTCTTTTCACATCTGAGAGGTGTGCTTTTGTGGTTAACACATCTGAAACCCTTTTACCATTTGCCTTTCATCTTGGAAGTGATGAGTCCAGTACTGCATATATCATACACTTAAAAAACAAAACAAAAGCACATCAAAGAAGATTAAAACTTGAGGAATCACAACGTTTGCTGTAACCTTACATGAACTTGATCACCAAAGTCTATTACTAAGAGTCTCATTTAGCATTGTTTTTTCCTCCCTGTGGATACTGTAAAAAGGATTCCAGGTGCCACACAATACCTGACTTTACCTGAAGGAGCCAGGTGGAGTTTGGTTCACAAAAAAATGGTTCACTAGGGCAGCAGCCCTACCAGTTATCCAATACAGCCTACTACAAAAGGAACTGGAGCCAGGTACCACACCTATCAGGTAGTGCACTAACCTGGCTGTTTAGGCAATAACTACCACTTCATACTACTTTTTTTACTATAAAGCAAAGCAAAACAAAACAGAACAAACAAAACCCAAACCACAAAAGGAAGTCAACCTAGAAAGCCAGAACAGTTAACTGGGTTATTGTTCCCTGAATTCCCTGTCATTTACTCATGCAGATCTGCAGCTGTTGGACAAATTTGCCCTTATTTAAAATCCATTCTGAAAATTACTTATTCAGAGCTCTCCGTATAGCGAAGTTACAGAAAAATTGCCTCTTCTAAATAAAAGTAACAGGTTGGTCTCTGAAATAATGACTTTTTTTGGTAGTCCTAAACTTAAGAGTAGGCTACAGTTAATTTCAATTCCACTCACAACTCCAAGATTTTAAAGCAAGATTAGAACCACAGAAAGGAGACAATGGAAAATGAGAAGCCATATATTACAGTGATTTGAAATCAGCTCAGCATCATATTACTGCATTTAGCTATAAAGCTCTCTTCTAATTACTTTATAAAAATAATACTTTCTCCACAGCTTTCATTAAGTCAATGTAATTGCATTTTATATGTGTGCATTATAGATACACTTATGAAAAACCTGTAAGTGTCCTTTTTCATTCTGAAATTATGTTAAGCAACATAACTAACCATCATATACAACTTTAATGAACAACCAAAATGAATTTTCATACCAACCTGCTTGTAATCTGCATACATGATCTTTCCTAGTTCAGGCTGTACTGTTGTAACTATGACAAGCGAAAAAAAACCAAAACATTTTAACATTTAAAAAAATGCTAATGTTACAAAACATTTAAATGTTGCAGGACTTTCTCACTTCATATTTAAATGAAACAAATGTTGACTAACAATAAAAAATAAAGCAAATGGTATGCTAAGAATTGCTGGAAAAGGAATATAGGAAAAGCAAAACAAGAGAGAAGAAAGTAAGACCACTCAAAAAATCAGTGGTTCACTGAATCTTAGCATTGTCTGCAGTTCTGTTCCTATCAACCTAAGAAGAGAATAGAGAGGCTAGAGAAATCTCAGACACAAAAAGGATTATCTGGACTATGCAATAACTTCCAAATAAAGAAAAATAAGGAAAGGCAAAGTGACACAGGACTCTTCAAATTGAGAAAAAAATATAAAAAGGCTGTAGAGAATCAAGAGTGGTACAAGAAGGTCATTAGTAGTAGGAATCATCAGTATTTGTACTCTTACTTTTTAATTAAAGGATGATCAGATGGCTAAACCTAATTTAGTCATAGAAAAATAATAAAAATGGCATTTTTCAGTGGACATATTCAAAATCAAAGTCTTACTGTGTTGGAAGAACAGGTGGTAGCTATTTCCAAAATCTACAAGAAGTTTATGCAAAGGAACTTGATGGTGCATATTTGGTACACTGAGGATATTATACACCATGGAGAGTCCCAGATGGACTGAGACTAAAACTAATGACTATTTAACACCTTGCATAAACAGGTTGAAGCACTATGAGCACTATTTCGAACACACGAAAAACTGAGGTGCTTAAAGGAAATGGACACTGAAACAAGTTCTCTCTTCGAAGTATTTCTTAGAAATAAACCTTTGTCTAATGTATTTAGTAGGCAACATGGTTATCCACTATTATTTATTATAAACCTGCAAATCAAGTGGAAAAAAAAAAACACCCAAAACTTCTTGCTCTCATGAAAATATTAGTGCTGTAAAAATAACTTACATGCATAATTTGCAATCTCAGGTTTGGCATGAGAAATCTTGCTTAACAGGGATGATTTTCCTGCATTTGGAAACCTAGAAGGAAAGTCAGGATTGACACACTCAAACATGTGTGATTCCTGTATACTTTATTACCACATTGTCTTAGTCAAACTGAGAGTTATCAACAATAATTTTTGCAGACTTATTTGCTCATTAAAAAAAGCCAAAACAAACCCCAACCAACAAACCCCAGATCATTATGATTTCTTTTCATCACATCTGAATTTTTCTAAATTCAACAGTGCTTCCCAAGGATGAAGGCAGGAGGGGTATGTAAATACACATGTAATATATTTAAGTCACTTGGATGGAAATACAGCATAAGCATCCAGGTGTACTTGAATTCAGTCTTCACAAGCTAAAGCTAATTCTGTAAATTACGTTTACATTTTAAACACTTGTCATGCAAATGCATCTTTTCAGTCAGATTTACAGTCTTCTGGTATGCAAGCCACAGTTAATGAAACACAAATTTACCAATTACCAATTTACCAATTAATTAAACAATTTAATTACCATTGGTACCTATGCTACAGTTTAGCTCAAGCAGCAAAGATTATGTAAACTCTGTAAATGCATCTATGCGGGGGAGAGGAGGGAAGAGCAAGAGAGAGATTTTCTGTATACAGACACACACATGCAGATTTTGTGTATGTTTTTATGGCAACAAGGTTGTTTGAGGAATCCTGAAATTTGGACTAACCTGCTTTGTTACCAAATAAACTAAAAGAATACCAGTAAAGGTCTAGAAGCCAGCCTGTGCAGACCTGACTATTATAAGCTTTTCCTTCTAGCTATACCTGCATACTACAATAAAAATGTTCCTCAAGGGAAACAGTAGCTTTCAGAAATGTTTCTTCACAGAATACACCTACTCACTGAAATGGAAACCTAAATTAAAACTGAAATTATAACACATGCTTATTTTAAAGATTAATCTGAGCTGTAGAAGACGCCTTGATCCATGTAAAACTTGAAGCTAACACTGACAGCAGAGGATAAACTGTAGTCCTTAGTTATAGCAGCAGCTCCACACATGAGACCACAGAAGACTTGTGTTCCAGTCAAATTCACAGGCAGTTATTCAGCACAATGATTCAGTGCAACAGTGATCAAAGAAAACTGTCTACATGCAACTGATCATCGGTCACAAGACATAAAGACGTGTCACACAGAAAACCATATTTTCTCCACCTGAATACATGCAGAATCATGACCTGTTGAAAGGGACATCATATGAACATGCACTATTGAAACACATTATTAGGGGGCTTTATAAAGGGATTGTATATATTGTATATGGGGATTTTTTAAAAAAGAAAGAGATACAATGACTCTTGTTGTAACAGTGGAACTATTGAGGGTAGTTTTAATGCGCTCTGATGTTGAGAGATGCCTTAAAGACATTCCGGAAGGTTACTCTGCTCACCTCCTCAAGTGAGTATTTTGTTTCCACTGAGGTACAATATGCTCTTTGAAGTTAAATAGCAAGCTACACTATAGATCACAACCTGTACCCAAACCTCAAGGGCCTTTCTCAAGTCTGTGTTTTTTACCTGATCTAATAGCAAAGCCACTTGCAAATCTACTAAAGTAAAAATAATGAACACAAAGGGATCAAAGTACAACCACAGACTAACAGAAGCTGATTCATACTCTCAACAAGAAAATAATATGGTCCTCTAATAAACTGATAATTGATAATCCATTTGAAAGGGAAACTGTCAGCCAAAATAGAAGCCAAAATGCAAAATTAAAGCAGCACCAATATGTCACAAAACTCCTACATTTTCACACACTCTCAAACAAACAAAAAATTATCTATCATGCAATTACTGAAGACCACTTGAAAATTATATAATGTCAGATAAATCTGATATCAACATAATTATTTCTAATAAGCAAAACCAGAAAAATGTAGGTAGAAAACCATGCTGTCTTCAAGTTTCTGTTCTTTACTGGTATAAACAAATTAGACTATTTCCACCTCAAACTCGTTGTCAGTTTATGTTTTTACTATGCTTTTATTAATAGGGACCACGGGGCAAGGAGGGGGGAGTAACAGATGCTGAGTGAAACAATACTTTTACAATTGTAGTTTGTTGAAATCTTCCTTCAAATAAAATTATATTTATCTGCTTTGTTACAAAGCAGCAACACTGAAATCCAAGTCCTACTGTTCTGGTTTGTAATTATTTCCTTCCAACGTTCCAGGCTGTTTATTTGGGAGAACAGGTTATGTACCATTTGAAACTCTCTTTAAAACTACTGCTGAAAGCATCCACTTGTGCCAGTTCCATAAAGTTGAAGATGCAATAGAAATAGTGTTCTTGATTGTTTCACACCTCCTACTTTCATAAATATTAGTTAATAGTATTTTGATAATCACTGCAACTGATAAATTTTTATATTAATAATTATAAATTAATCTGACTCATGAAGCCCTTCACCCATAAAATCATAACCGATACATTCCAAATTTAAAAATTAATTTTAATAGGTTTAAACTCTATCTGATTTTTGCAAAAAGCAAGTAATTTAAGTGGAAACGCAAATGTACAGTAACACTCATTCTCCAAACTCTCAAGTTTCTTCGATATCCCACTTTAAATTTACTTTTGTTTTCTAGTATCAGTTCTCAAACTACAGTACTTACCCAACTAAGCCAACATCTGCTATAAGTTTCAAATCAAGATGAACAATTCGCCTCTGACCTTTGCAAGGCAAGAAGTTTGTGACCAAAGAGCCTCCAAGACCTCCACGGGCTGCTAGGAATCTCTCTCCTGCTGCATTAAGCTCTCCTGAAAATAAAGACACTAGTGAAAAAGGAGGGTCTCCCGCAGTAATCTGGTTGTCATTTTCCACTTGAATCTACCTTCAACAAAGAGAAAATTTTCTGTATGCTTCCTTGCAAGAGCTCTGCACTCAGGGTCATGGTATTTTTCCTTCTTTGAAAACAAATGAAAGCACTCACACTCCAGTATTCTGCTCTGTCATGAAGTTACTCACGTCAAGAAAAATGCTTAGTACAGGCAGGCAAAATATGGCCAAGACAGTAGTTCTGAAGTCTCCAATTCTTGAACTCGAGAACGCAAGGAAAAACCTGAATTGACAGAGATGTAGCTACAGCAAACTCTTCAGGTGTTCCTTAGTTTTTCATTAAGATGCAGGCTATAATATCTCCGTCAGGGTTAGAATAATATATATTAAAAAAAAAAAGCAAAATTTGAATAGGGATCATTTCAGACACTGACATCCTTACGTCATAAACAGTTCTTCCTATACATCCAATTTTGCTAAACATCCACATCAGAGTAATTTGTGAAATTAGTTTGAACATTGAACAGCATCAGAAAAAAACTTCTGAGTAACTGCAAAGGAGCCATTGAGAGCCATTCCGAAAGTACTGTACTGAAAAGAGATCTCCCTGGTTACTATCAAGTACCACTCTTTGAAAAAAGAGTAAAAACCAGGTAAGTATTTCAGATAACTTGAGATACTGACATTCATCTTTATCTTTTAGGCAATGTCATCACTCAGGAAAGCTGCAGGGAATTTTTGGACACATAACTTATGTAAGGCCATTAATGATTCTGTGGAGAATAAGTATGGCTTTCAGCCTGTAACACTTGTTTGCTGGAGCAAATTTCCTCCTGCTATATGTAGTAATACAAACTGACTACTGTTAATTTCTGGAAGGGGTCCTTGCTTTTCTAACAATTTATACAGTGTGGTTTTTGTCAAAACAAAGGAAAACAAACACATTTTGGGAGATGTGTAACCTTAAAACATCCTAGTGCTAGAAGCTGGCTAGATGCTATCAATAAATATGACAGTATACACTAGATACATTAAAACAAAGCAAAAGTTCTTACCAATTTGCCTGCCGTCATCACAAAGAACTGAAATTCCCACAGGCACATGAACTTCACAATCTTTTCCTTTTTCACCTTTTAGTGCTTTAACACTGGGAGAAATTAAACCAGTCATAGTAATTTAGGCTGACATTTTGCTTTCTGGAAAAGATGTATGTAACAACTTTCATTAAGCAGACCCTTACCTGCTGTTGGCTCCTGTTCCAGCTACAAATCGCTTCTGGGGATATCTGTTCTTTATGCTCTTCAGGGTAGTTCTTTCTTGGGCAACGAACCAGACGTCACCACCTCTCCCTCCTTCCCCACCTAGACGAGGATAACCCATTCCACCAGTTCCTCCTCTCACATAGACCCGTAAATCATCTATAAAGTTGCCATACTAAAAAACACAAAAAGTTTCATATCAGTAATGATGTCAAAAGAACAAAGTTAAAAGTTTATCAAGAAGTTCTGATTGGGACATGGTTGAGACATTAAGAAATGTACCTAACCTTGAGCAGAATGTGAAATGAAACAATGTGTCTTAGGTATTCTTTTGCAGTTGTTAACTTAGACGTAAGATAATAAAAAATGTAACTTCTGCTCCCCGAACTAACCATGGGTAATTACAATGCTACATCCCCCCCTTTCATGAATAACAAGCATGCTAGTCAGGTAACCTCACTAAATGTTTTAAACGTGAGTTTGGATGCATATGTATAGTTAGGAGTGATGACTCAATTGTTATTAATCAATCAGCTGTATTTTATTGTTACAAATAGTGGGTGATTGGAAAGGCGTGACCTGCTGGCTGTTGTTAAATGCCTGGCACTGGATCACAGAACCATAGAACTGCCTAGGTTGGAAGGGACTTGTGAGATTATCTAGTCCAACCACCAACCTAACACTGATATTAAAAAAAAAAAGAAAGAAAATCAACAAAAAAAACAAACAACCCATTACTAAACCACATTACTAAGCAGTACATTGGTTGATTGTCTTTTAAATACCTCCAGGGATGGTGCCTCAACCACTTCCCAGGGCAGCCCATTCCAATGATGAATAACCCTTTCTGTGTAAAAATTTCTTCTGATATCTGATCTGAACCACCCCAGCACAATTTGAAGCAATTTCCTCTTGTCCTATTGCCTGTGACTTGTGGGAAGAGATCAACGCCCACCCCTCTACAACTTCCTTTCAGGTAGTTGTAGAGAGTGATAAGGTCTCCCCTCAGCCTCCTCCAGACTCAACAACCCCAGCTCCCTCAGCCCCTCCTCATAAGGCTCACTCTCCAGACCCCTCACCAGCTTTGTTGCCCTTCTCTGGATCTGCTCCAGCACCTCAATGTCTTTTTTGCGGCAAGGGGCCCAAAACTGGACACGGTACTTGAGATGGGACCTCACCAGTGAGAAGTAGAGGGGGACGATCGCCTCCCGAGTCCTCCTCACCACACTGTTCTTGATACAGGCCAGGATGCTGTTGGCGTTCTTGGCCACCTGGGCACATTGGTGGCTCATGTTGACCAACACGCTCAGGTCCTTTTGTACCAGGCAGCTCTCCAGCCACTCTTCCCCAAGCCTGTAGCACTGCATGTGTGGGTTATTGTGACCCAAGTGCAGGACCCAGCACTTGGCCTTACTGAACCTCATTCCATTGGCTTCGGCCCATCAATCCAGTCTGTCCAGATCTCTCTGCAGAGCCTTCCTGCTCTCCAGCAGGTCAACACTCCCACCTAGTTTAGTGTCATCTGCAAACTTACTGAGGGTGCACTTGATTCCCTCATACAGATCATCGACAAAGATGTTACAGAGAACCGGTCCCAAAACCAAGCCCTGGGGGACATCACTCGTGACTGGCCACCAACTGGATTTAACTCCATTCACCACCACTCTCTGGGTCTGGCCCTCCAGCCAGTTTTTAACCCAGCAGAGAGTACTCCCACCCAAACCACAAGCAGCCAGTTTCTCCAGGAGGAGAGAAACATTGATACAGTGGGAGACCATATCAAAGGTTTAACTAAAGTCCAAATAAAAACGTGTAATGCGACTCAATGTGCTGGCGGGCTCTCGATCACTGGGTGAAGAACCCTCATTTAGGGACAACAGTGTTATGTTCTGCTTACTTTTCGTTTTGTAGCCATTAGAATCAATGTGGCTAAAGCTGCTTAGACAGAACCTTTTCTTCTGATGGCGACAATCAACCTTCAGGAAACAGCCAAGTAACCCACCGAGATATTTTTAGTAAAGAGAAATATTTGACGTTCCTCCCGCGGCAGCCACCCCTCACCNGCAGCCAGTTTCTCCAGGAGGAGAGAAACATTGATACAGTGGGAGACCATATCAAAGGTTTAACTAAAGTCCAAATAAAAACGTGTAATGCGACTCAATGTGCTGGCGGGCTCTCGATCACNGGGACTCCCTGCGGGAGCTGCGCCCACCCCGGGCCCATACCCACCGCTCCCCGGGCCGCCCGCACTGACCTTCCGCAGGGCGGCCGCGCCACACCGCACCATGCTGACACCCGCCGCCGCCTCCCGGCACCGCGAGGGGCGGGCCGGGGCGGGAACAGCCGCCGCTGGGGCGCAGGGAGGGCGGCCGTGGGCCGTACGGGGCTGTGCGGAGAGGACAGAGACCAAAAAGGCGGGTAGGGTCAGCACCCAGGCCCAGGGATCTGGCTGCCGGCCGGGGGCCGCCGAAGAAAGCGAGCAGGCATCTCCCCTTCCCCGCCAGGCCGGCGGCTGCCATGGCGACCGCAGCGGAACCGTGCCCAAGCAGCTGGGCCTGCGCGGCTCTTCCTGAGCACGGCCGCGGTCCGCCGCGGCCTGGCGAGGGCGGTTCGTCCGTAGCCGCCGGCGCGGCAAGGGACAGGTCTGGATTGCTGCAAGATGACAGCTTCTCGCTGCAGTCCTCCCGGCCCTCCCAAGCACCTCAAGCCCAGAGGCGTTAGGGCGTTTGAGGCCAGGGTGTGGTCATGACCGCATGAGAGGGGAACAAGGCCCCAGATGCTGGTGCTGTGAAAGGTGGGGCAAGACCAGCAATCTGCAAACTTACTGAGGGTGCACTCAATCCCCTTATCCAGATCATCAATAGAGATATTAAATAATACTGGCCCCAGAACTGAGCCTTGAGGGACACCACTGGTGACTGGCCACCAACTGGAATTCACCCCATTAATCACAACTCTCTGGGCACGGCCATTCAGCGAGCTTTTAACTCAGTGAAGAGTACACTTGCCTATGCCATGACTCACCAGCTTCTCCAGGAGAATGCTGTGGGGGACGGTGTCAAAGGCCTTACCAAAGTCCAGGCAGACAACGTCCACAGCCTTCCCTGCATTGAGAAGGCGGGTGACATGGTCATAGAGAGAGATCAGGTTGGTTAAGCAGGAGTTCCCTTTCATAATCCCATGCTGGCTGGCCCTGATCCCTTGGCTGCCCTGCACTTGCCATGAGAGTTCATCCCTGGTACCGAGGTCACCACCTGAGCAGAATCATTACCATTTACAGTAACTGAATACTAAAGATTAGTTCAACAAGGGATTTTATCTGCTACAGAATAAAAAAAAAAACAGTTTAGAAAACAGTGTTGTGCCATATACATGCTAAATGGTCCAAGTGAACATTTAAGTGGTATCCAGGTTAAATCACATGTGAGTGTTGTCCAGTGCCACTTCAAGAATGTAAATTTGGTTTTGTTAGCTGTTCGTTATTTTTGTTTATTAGCTGCTTCATGACCTAGGACACCAGATTTGGACACTGGATTTACAAAATATGTGCAAAATAGTAGCTACAAAGTTAGATTCTTCTATGTTTTATTGTTTCATCTTTATGTTTGCTGTAATTTTCCTTTATTTTGTACACTATAATGGTTAGGCCAATACCTACATTTAAAAATCAACCTATGCATAGTTCTATATAGTCAGTTGATTAGGGTAAAGGAACTAAAATGCTAAAATTTCTAGACATAGATTAGAAAAAAATATTAAAGAAATGAATAAAAAATCCAAATTCCTAATCTTGTGCTTTTCAGCTGACCCACACTTCTTTGTCTGACTTAAAAAAGCAAACCGTATGTTTTGCAACTGGGCTATTCAGAAAATGGTACAGATGAAACATGGCTATCATTCTGAATTATTATTCCTGATGACTTTTGATGATCTTCATGAAGGAATAAAATAATAACACACTTCAATCAAACACAATTTTACAAGCTACTACAGCATGAAATGAGGGGGTTTTTTGGTCTTCAAGTGTCATATTCCACGGAAGTTTTTAGCAGTATATTTAGAAGGCCTTAGTCCCCTTTATGAACCTTTTCTTTCCACCTATGTGTATGGAAAAACGCATTCAAAAGCTTTTCACTCTGTTGGCTATTACAGACCTCCTTTCTTCTGCTCTTCTGTGTTATTTTTACCAATCAATTACATATTCTGCTTCAGCTAAAAATACTTCTAATTTCTGCCAACTGGACACGCTTGCTGTCATACTGTTATGAGCTAAATTAAATCTCCAAAATTCAAAGTATGCCTTTTCTCAGTTGCAACCTGGACCGTAATTGCTTACCTTTGAAAAGAAGAAAAATTACCTGGCCAACCACAGATCTGGAAGCTTGCTTTCACTCTCATGCAAAGCTTTGGAAAAACTCAAATATCCTATATTAATACCCTGTTGATAAAATATTTGATATAGCATCACCTGGGGAGGAATGAGAATACAGGGGTTATGAGAGAAATTGTGAAGTGAGATAGCCGCGTGTAATGTCAAAAAGGAAGATGTCAAGCTTAAAGTGTTGGTTTTAGGATGGTGTTATTTGATACATCTGTAGTAGCCCTGATAAAATCAATAAGAGCATACTGATGAAAGTTGGTAAATATATATACTTAGGAATCATCATAAGTGCCTAATATGTATTTGATTTAAAGTAGGGAGGTATTGCTGTCATTGTTAAATGCTCTGGTGAAATCTCTTTTGGGGTACTGTAAAATCTTCTAATTAATTGTTCTATACTAAGCTAAGGTTGACGTGAAAGAGGGGTACAAGGGGGTTAGGTGCATCACCAGGGAGCTTGAGAGCCTTCTGTACAAACAGATTTTACGATGGCTCACCTTGTTTACTTCAATAAAACAGAGAAAAGATACGAGTGCTGTCTATAAATATGTCAGGAAAGTAAACATGAAGGATGAAAACCATTTAATTTGCAGGGCAATGTTGACACAAGAACAAACAAGTATGCCCTATTCATTAATAAATACATCAGGAAATTAGAATAATGTTTGTAGTCATTACAGCAATCAAATGCTGAAACAGCTTTTCTGTGGAATTAGTGGGAGCAAAGATATGTGTGTTCTTAATATAGCATTTGATAAATTTATGAGGTGATTGTACAACGGAGCTTTCTGTGGTGGCAGGGAACTAGGCCCCATCATTCAGGAGGACCTCTCTGTTCTCTGTCACCATGCCAATTCATAGTACTGAATTGGCAAGAACATTTTGTTCAGATTTGTAGTTCATAATACGTGAAGGACTTGTCAGTCCAATTTGAATAGCAGGTGATGTTCAGAAGTCCTTACATATGCAAAAGTTAGACTGTATCACTGTGACTTAAGTAGAGCATACAATGTCAGCGTTATGTAGAAAATAATAGAAAAAAGGAGCAAAATAACTTTAGAATACACAGAACTTAAGAATAATAGAAAAAGGGAGCAAAATAACTTTTAAGTGAGATGAAGTGTGGGGAAGTTGCAGATGACAACAAGGTTATTGGCAAAGTTCTTTAAGGATCAGGTCATAGGCCCTGACATATCCTTGAATACCAGTACAAGTATATATCAAATTACCTCATGTTTTCATGTTTTATTTGAATTTAGTACTGTTGAATCATTAGTACTGCTGACAGTACTGTTGACTTAGCAGAGCCTTATTTATACTCAGTGTGCTGAACTCCCTAACACACAGCACAAGTTCACATCTAACAACAGGTTAATGTGTAGACTGATGCCAGCAGAGATGCCAGCAGAGCTACTAACTGATGTTAATTCAACTCTTGGAGTTGCACCACAGCTCAAGCTCAAAAAAAGAGAAATGAAAAACAGATCACCTATGTATGTTGTGAGTTGAAGGTGTTAAATCCATTGACATAACATTCGATCTATTTCGGCACTGAGCAGGCTTGTGCCACTAAGCTTATGCCAGAAGGGAATTAGGGAATTAAGTAACATTTAATTTGAAATTGCCGTTGTGTATTTTCTGGAACCTGTTATACCAGTGAGTACATGATCATACTCCCATGGTACCAAAAAGTACTGAAACAGAGTAATTTAAAATGCCAAAGTTTAAGGATATTTAGACGGTTGGTTGGTTGGTTTTTTCTAAATACTTTACTTCAAAAATGAATCTGGTCACTTGAAGAGATACTCTGTTTTGCCTGGGCAGCACTGATTCTATCATCTATTTCCTTTGATTTGTGTTGGCTGTTTAGTCAGTGGTGGTGGTGCCAGCTTCTGGAGGGGATGTCGTCACATGCAAGTAAAAGGGCATCGAAATCCTCTTTGGCACCCAACTCATGGGAGATTATATAAAACAGTGCAACATCAATCTCAAGTCAGGGAGGTTCTACAGAAAGGGAACTGGAACAATGGATGCACATCGTGCCTATATATTCTCGACTGTAAATCCATTTTCCAATATTTTGAGATGTTGTCTTTGATGAGTGCATGTTTTCATAGGCAGACAGGATTGCGGATGGAAACCTGGGTTTATAAAATGGGGAGAGCATTCGTGTTACTGATTTGGAGAAAGATTTGCTATCCATTGTATTTTCTTCCCTCTGACAGCCCTCTGTCTCTTCCTTTCCCTCACAAAACACGCCCCACCCCACCCCACTCAGTCCCTGTGAGTGACCCCACAGCCCGGGCTGGGCTGGCACTCCCTGCCCGCTGCAGGAAGAGGTGGGGCTGCCACAGCCACATCCATAGCTCCCTCTTGCCTTTCCCACTGACCTGAGCTCAAGCTGCTGCTGCTGCTGCTGCTACTTTGCCAGTGGCAGAGTTGTCCCGGTGCCGTGTAATCCTGGCATCCTCGGAGCATCCAGCAGCTGCCGGGTGCTTGCAGCCCTCTCAGGAATTTCTTTCTTCTTCTCCAAGTGGCTGACTACTGTTGTTTCAAGGCTATTGCTTCCCATCTCACCACAGGAAGACTGTAAGTATAACTTCTACTGTAGCTCTTTATTTACTGCCTTGTGAAACTCATCTGTCTTGCACTGAATGGTAGGAGTTACTAGTTCAAAGTCTCTGTGAGGCTTGTTGTGGTCTCTCCTCCTGTTTGAGGTGGTCAAACAGACCCTTGGCAGTTTAGTTTTTAGCTGGATTAAAACATGAAATCAACACAACTCAAAATGTTGGTGGCTTCCTGGCTGCCGTTTTCCTACTTTGTAGCTAAATTGCTGGCGTGTCCTCCCTGGCAGTGCTGGTGCCCAGGAAAGTGGAAGTGAGAAGAATTTACATCCCTCCTTGTTTGCTGGAGCCAGTTTTCTAACAACACAAGGAAGAGAAACTTTAATGGATATTCCTAAATTCTTGGTATGCTGAGGCAGGCAATCCTTTGCCTGCTGAAATGCAGCTAGCAAGTGTAGGTTTTGAAAGGAGTTAGGTTGGGGTCTGTATCATTCCCTTGAGTCTTGAAGGTGAGGTAAAGGAATACATGAGTTTAGGGACTTTGGATGCAGCACTGCAATAGCACATCTGAACTAAAAATCATGCCAGAACCCTGAGGCCACTGGTCCTGTTTCCTGACCCAGCTTGGTATAGCTGTGAAATCCATGGTGTTGCCACAACTCTGTCTTCGTAGAGACTATCTGAGAGTCTGGACTGTCATCTTTTTCTTCAGACTTTTTCCTGTGTTTCTTTGTCTAGTTGTTGTTTGTTTTTTATGTTTAGTCTCCTTTTCCACTGCACTTTGCCTTGATAGGAAGGACTGAGGAAAAAAAAAATTACCAGGTATTTTAGTGATGTTTGGTCTAAATCTGTTTTGAGCATATGGAATATGTATCATAGGAAAACAACAGCTTTTCCAGAGGGAATCCACATACCATAATGACTACATTTCTGTAGCGTTTGAAGTTCTTATTATGCCTCCTGTGTTATTACACTTTCCATCTCCAGTTCTCCGGGTAGTTTCAGTGTTTTGCATATATGCTAGAAATAATTGTGCCAAAAGTTTGCTTAATTTTCTGACAGAAGCCAAAAAGGAATTTTTCTGGTCTTGCAGAATGAATTCATAACCTGCCTACAGTCACCAAGTACACTGTAATGGTCTGGTTTACTACTGCTTCATTACCACCTTTCTGAGCTGGAATGCTCCGTGAAAGACTGGCCATTTATAGCTCTGTTACTTGTTTGCAATCATTTAAAATAGAATACCACTAGGACCGGGACCTAACAGCTATTAATCTGATTTTGATCTAAAATACAGGAGCATAAGGGAAGAAGTCTTGAGCTCAAGGAGCAGTTCTGACTAGGCTACCATCACTTCAAACTTTCTGCTTCAAGGTTTCACGTTCTAAACAGCATTAACAATTTCTAGGTGCAAACTCAGGTCCAGCATTTTGGTTCATTGGCTGGTATTTATTCCATTGTTCGAAAAGAAATGTTTTCTGTATATATGTATAAATCATCTCTTCAGTATCCTAGAAAGTTATGTGAGAATGAAATATATAATGTCAGAATCACTGATTTTATACCTTTTCTTTCAGGTATCTTCTTGGAATATGGAATTTGTATGGAAACGAAGGTGGTATCTTCAGCTGGTCTGTGTATTGATACTGAATTTGGTTTATGCCAATGTAGACTATGAAAAAGAAACTCCTGCAAGCCTGGGTCACATTGACCATCAATGCTGGGAGGTGTCATCCCATGGGCTCGTAGAAATGAAGAAACTCAAGGTAGCAGATTCGGTCATTGATCTCTGGGACTTCATGATGTTCCTAAAGGAATCCCCTAAGCCCAAGCACAATGAGCTCTTCAATGATTTAGCCCAGAACTTCTGGGATATGTATGTGGACTGTGTGCTCTCAAGATCCCATGGAATGGGCAGAAGACAGTTAATGTCTCCCAAATACTCTTCCACATACTAAAATAGAACTTTAGAAGGTAACTATAGAATATGGTGTTAGTCCGTTATGTACTAAGATTAAACAGAAACACTGTTCCATCCTTATCGTTGATTGTTTAGACAACTCAAAATAGTAATTTCCAGTTTTCTGTCTCTACTCATCCAAAGTGTTTGCATCTTTCAATGGTAGCTACTTTCACAATACCGGAGTCAAAAGTGGCTAGGGTGCTACATTTCTATATTTAACAAAGTGTAAAAAATGTTGGGTATGGATGTGGTAGCGTGTAGAAATGGATGCTGCATTCTGTGTTTATCACCGTGTGCATGTAAATGACATTACAATACTAAAAGTTTCCTGGTCTTTGGACTTAAGTCACAGCTTTGGGGAATCAAACCTTTGTGAGGAGGGAAGCTCAAATCCCTGACTGCTTGAACCTTGTTCTTCCCATTAAAACTACTGACACATAATGTGATCTTATGGTCACTGAATCATCAAACAGTGACAAATTCTAATTGTCGTGGTCTGAGATGAGTCTGAACCAAAATCATATAGGTGATTTGCTTTATATCTCATTAACCAATCCAGTATCTCTGTGCTTCCTTCCTCCTATGCAACAAGGGTTTTTTTCTGATGTGTCCAGTCAGAAGTTTTAAGTTTCCAAACTGAACATTAAGATAATTTAATCCTAGCATTCCTAACCACATTGCTAGGAAAATAACTACCTTTCTTTCATAATCTTGCAGGGTCCGCTTTCACCAACCCATGCTAGGCCAAAAGAGGAGAAAATGAAGATACCTCAGCAAGGCAACATCACAATGAAGGAGCACAAAAGCACAGTATTTACTGTAGATGCTTAGACAAAAACATTGGCATGATTCAAACTTTTTTTTTTCTCTGTATAAAGTACTTGATCACTGTTGAATTGAAAAGTACGTGAGTTCCCACATTGTCACTTTTGCTTTCCTGTCCTGCAATCTACCAAGGTTGCCTTTTTCCCACTGCATGTGTGAATGCCTTTGCATTTTGAGTCAACACCGTTGTTCCCTAAGGTAAGCTTCTAAGTCTGAAGCAGTGTTGTATTTTTGTAGAGGCTAATCTCTTCCAATAATCCTCTTTTTTTAAAAGTTAACTTTGATGGAAACCGAGTGTATTTTTATATGTTAGGCAGTGGATAAAATGTCAACAAACTTATTTTATAGTGTCTTGCACATACAACTTCACAACTTCACTTTTAAGAATTGAAAAAAAGTGTGACACCAAGCTAAAGGGAAGGATTATGTTCATTTTAATGTCCTGTGCAGTCTGAACTTTGTATTTTATCACTGCTTAGTATAGGCTATGAATTAATTAAGGCAGTTTTCTATGCAGCAAGGTCTGAATATTAGTAATTTTCTTATCTATTGACTTGTTATTTGCAAACCTGCTACTACATTATCTTAAGAACAGTACTTTACACAAGACTGCTCTTTATTTACACATTCATACAGGTAAATAAGGTGATGCAGTTCATCCCCGTCATCATCAACATTACAGCTGAGATGAGACCTGTGCATCAAGTGGTTTCAAAGACTGAGAGACTAGCTTGACTACTGCTCCCATGACAAGAAACCATCCAGCATGGGTAAGCTGATTCAAGGAAACTAACCATCTCATAAACTAATTTATCCTGAGCACAGAAAGACTGAAAACAAATGGGAACACTCAGAGATGCTGACTGTTCTCTGCTTTACTCATTGGGCTATATAGTTTGTTCAGTCCCTGTTGTGTTCTAGCCTTTCATGGGATCCCAACTGGGTTTAATTATTGTAGGAAACCGTACTTCCACAGTAACAGCACATAAGCCTTCATAAGTAACAAGAAATCCATCCCAAATAATGCCTAGCTCACATATAATTCGTAAAATATCCAACAATTCTCATAGATTTGTAAATGTTCATTTATGTAAATAGAATATTGAACTGCATCTTGTAAAATATTTCTCCTACAGTAGTCTGGAGAGGGTACAAAAGTAGTGAGAAATTTCTTCTACCTGTCACTGTAAGTTCCTGATACAAAAAAAATATCTTAAATAGTGGGAGTCAAGACACACACAAACATCAGTTTTGGAAACTGACACATCATGATGAGCAGCTGTTCCGGCAATATTCAGTTTATAAAGCTGTGCATTGTATTGCATTTGCAATAAAGAAAGTGCTCTAACTGTCATAAACCAGATAAATTCCCCTGGTTCACACCTACAAATACTTTTATTCACCATCTACAGAGACGTAAAACTATAGTAACATTGTAAAGGTAATGTTGCCTATATTAGTGATACCAGTGAATGCCAGAGCAAGGTATCCTATGCAATTTTAAAAGCTCCATCTTTCCTCAGACTCTAGGTCTTTGTTTTCATTCTGTAGGAGACAATGCCACATCCCATGCCACCTGTGACTATCCAGCCTCGGGGCAGATCTCTGGGTGGTAGTGCTAAATAGTTGTTTGATCCTAAACAAAAACTGAAACACATTCAGGAGACCTAGCAATAGGACCATGCTGGTTTGCACGTCCCAAGAGTATTCAAAATTCTCAAAAACTGGCATACCCGTCAGGGAAGAGAAAAGGGAGGTAGAAGAGCTGGGGAAAGTATCCTCCTCCTGCTTCTCCCTTAGACTAAGGTGATTATTAATAAATTCCCCAAGGTATGGGCTGTGCTGTTTATGCAGTGCAGCATATAAACACCCCAGCATAAGCATCTGAACAGTAATGATACCATACCATAAGTTGATATCGCACAGGATAGCAAAATTATGACCCTGATCCCTCTCCCAGAGGTGATAACCATCATCAAGGGAAATACATAGAACATGTAAGAATTTACATAACGCAGCCATGAAAACAAACGAAGCGACATTATGACCAGAAACTAGTACAATAAACGCATATAACAAATTCCTTTCAACCCGCTCCGGTCAAATCTGTCATTATCTCAACCCTCCCAGTGCCCCACGTTGGGTGCCAAAGAGAACAGGAAGAAAAAAGGCAAAACTCCTGGGTCGAGGCAAAGGCAGTTTAACAGAACAGCAAAGGGACCAAGAAAATGACAACAATAACACTGACAGAGGAAGATACAACCACAGTTACGATACCACCGCTTGCCAGCCAGACCCCCAGCACCCCTGGCCATCTGTCTCCCTGTGGTGACTTCCTCTCCCTCCCCCTTCCCCAGCCAGCTCCTGGCTACACCTGGGTATGGCTCACTTGGGGTGGAATACCTGTGCCCCTGCTATGTCCCGGGGAGAATTAACCCCATCCCTGCTGGAGCCAGGACAGTACAGTATCCAGGAAGACAAAGAACTGAATGTGTTTATGTGAAGGTTCATCACCCTGCTCAAAGAAAGAGATACTTAAACTGCAATGTGTGGAATGTGTCAACAAGAGACGGGAAGATGGAAATAGTGGACCTACTGATAGCGGATCAGAGTAACCTGACACCAGCACACAAAATTATTAGACTCGACATACCTCTGTATCATACTGTATGGGGTACTTTATTAATAAATCATCCCCATATTTATATTAGTTAAGACAAAATATAATTTTCCTCTCAATATGTTCTATACAAGTCATCAAAGCATTACAGACAGTTTTTATCTTGTATCTAAAATACACATACACTTCACTAAAATATTAAAAGCACTGTTCAGAACACTATTCTACAGGTACCGATTCTTTTTTGATCGAGTCTAATGTTTTAGCTCTTAAAACCTTTATCGAGGCTCCTTTGTAAACAGGGCTTTCTATGAGCAAGGTCTGTAACAGCCAGTGCCCTTCCAATTAACTGAGGAGGTGTACTTTCAACAGTTACTAAGCGACCAGATCCAATCTGAAAAACAAAATAAATGCATTGCTTGACATTCATGTTAGCATTTTAAATGAGATGAGTGTTAAATCATGAACTGTCTTTCAAAAATACTACGCAGCTGCTGGAGACGCATGCTGAGGTTCCTGAGGTCCACTCAAACTATCCTTTACACTAAATTCATAAATTGTTCCCATCAGTACAAAGGAAAAGACAGAAGGGTTTATTCAGCAGGTACCTTTATGTAATCTGCGTTTCTTTGTGTCTGATTTTATGCACAGAGGAAAAGAAAATGAAGCCTTTATTACAACAGAAGTTTGTTGTGCAGTGTTATTTGGATTTGTATATAATATCAATCAGCCACAGTTTTTGTCCTCAGAACTTCACTATACAGTACTTTAAAGTATACTTCCAAGAAAAAAAAGGAACAGACCCTGTTTCTCTCACAATGCAGTTGCCTTTAACTACTGCTCCAGGAAAACTCCAAGACTGAGCAAGACATACACTTTCCAGTCTCATTACTACTCTTTATACTGTATACGTTCAGGTCTTTGAATAAGAATCCCTGACTGACATCTCCATCTTCTAACCAGGACCTATAAAAGCAAACAATGTAACTCTTTGAGTGCGTGTAGCTTGCATGTTTGATTACTTGACCTCCACTTGTTTGCAACAACCATCTTCGCTTAATTTTCATCTCTCCTTACTACGACTGCTTGGCAGAGAGAAAGGAATAACATTGTTAAGATTGGTCCATGAAAAAAATTGCCAAACATATCTGTCATTTGTAATTCTTATAAGCAGTGTACCCAAGGGATTTTATCTGATGCTGCCAATATGTATTTCTTTTAAATACTGCAAAATGGACTAACCTTTTCCTTGTTTTTGTCTGCAGTTGTTGAAATGCTGAGTACAGAACCATAAAGATACTCTCTTGTCAAACCCTCTCCCTCCAAAGAAATGAATTATCTTGGTTTGAGGTCCAAGTCTTTACAATAAAACCTAATGATGTATTTCTCCCTAATAACAATTTCCAGAATGCTCATGTTTATATTTAAGTTTTTCAGATACTTTCTACAAAACATTGATTAACAGTCTCACTGATATATGCTTGTACCTAAATCATTTTTCCAGCTCACTTCATCTTGCATTCACAGCTGTGTCCTTCCATATCCTTCAGAAGTTTAGGGCAAAGGTAATCTCATAAAAATCCTAGTACAGCACTCTGAGATCATACCCTTGCTGTTTAATAAGCTCCATCTTTCTTCATCGTACCAAACATGAACTTCTTCTTTTCTTCTTCAGGATGCAGCCACCTTAGCTGTCACTACTTTTTCATGACAGAGAGCCCATGATAATACAATTTCTTGCCTTGGTTCAAGTTTGAAAATAGCACCTCGTGTTCTTTCTTCCTTATTTCTCCTTACATGTAAGAGTAACTTATAAGCAACCAAGAAGCTATCCCTCCCCTTAAAATCCTACTTAGCTGTGATGTTTACACAGAAATTATTCAACTGGCTCAAAAGCAGTTATTGACTGGAATGGGTATTCTCCCATGTCCTACCCCAGCTTATCATAATTCAACATCTGAATATGTTGTTACACCCGAATAAGATCTTATCAATGGCTTTTATTTTCTCACATTTCAATTAACTGATAGAAATGAAAGAAAAAAGATCTTTTCTGCAGATGCAACGAGTGACTTATCTGCAGACACCCAGGAACGCATTTACTGACAAAGGACACCTGTACCAATCTGTGTATCAGGGATCACACAGATTTACCCAACAATAAGTCAAGTAGCACAGGGACCATCTTGCCCACATGTGTATGACTAATTTGATGATCTGAATCTCATTCTGACCAACTAGGAGGTGTTTGAGGATATGTCAAATGGGTAAGCGGTGCTTTGCATGAGATACATATTCTTTCTTACATACTTGGAGCTTGTCAACATAAACATTATTCAAGAGTCAGCAACAGCACATATGACATTAGAGTAAACCCCAAACCACTTAAACATTAATGAAAATATAACAGTGTCATTGGGGATGACTTACTGTTGTCCCAAGGCCTTTAATATCAGTAGAATGGACAACTTCATTTTGGGCCTTTGATTTACATCTGGAAGCCTCTATTGATTTTTCCTGAAGCCTTTTTGCTTTCTAAAGAGAGTTAGAAAAAAGGCAAAGTTACTTTAATCATAATGAATTGTATAATTTGTGCTTGTCAGAAAATATACAAACAAAATGATAAAATTAACGAGGTGATAATTCTATTGACTTTTAATTGCAAGTACCCTCCTTCTGGTTTGTGACTCTCTCTTGTACTAGGGACCTGATAACAGAATAGATGAACATGGCTTCTCAAGAGCAAGAAGGGAATAACCAGTTGCTATGACCCATATTCTTTCTAATGTAGCCGTATATGCTGTTAGCCTTCATCACCACAAGATCCCACTGTTGTCTCATGTTCATCTTTCCGCACCATACATACTGCAAATCTACACTGCCAGTCAGTCCCTAAGCTGTACTGATGCACAACAACCTAAGCTGGTTTTGACTGCCATAGGGTTAATTTTCTTCACAGTAACTAGTATAGGGCTATGGTTTGGATTTCTGCTGAAAATAGTGTTGACAATGATGTTTTAGTTACTGCTGAGCAGTGCTTGAAAAGACTTTTCTGCTTCTCACACCACCCCATCAGTGAGTAAGCTTGGGGCAAACAAGAAGTTGGGAAGGGACACAGCTGGGACAGCTGACCCCAACTGACCAAAGGGATATTCCATACCGTATGAGATTATGCTCAGTGTATAAAGTTGGGGGAAGAAGGAAGAAGGGGGGGGGGGAGGGAGGGGGGGTACATTTAGAGTGATGTATTTTGTCTTCCCAATTAACCACTACAAGTGATGGAGCCCCACTTTCCTAGAGATGGCTGAATACCTTCCTGCCAGTAAGAAGCAGCAAAAAAATTCCTACTGAGAATCTTCCTTCTTACATGGGACATAAACTTTTCTTTCTTTCCTAAGTTCCAGTAAAAGCTTCCAGGAAAAGTTCCAGCTAGGCTGGTCTTTTTCCCATGCTGGGACGTCTTTTGGCACGTGGGGATGGCCTGCTCCTGTGTCTCAAAGACTTCCTTTTTGAAGAATGTTCAGCCATCCTGGCATGCCCTTCAGGACTGCCTCCCAAGGAACTATGTCAACCAGTCAAAGTTTGCCCTCCAGAAGTCCAAGGTGGCAGTTTTACTAACTCCCCTCCTTATTTCTCCAAGAATTGAAAACTCCATCATTTCATGATCATTATGAGCAAGATAGCTTCACACCGATGAGTCCTCTGTTCACAAACAGCTCTACTGGGACACCTTCCCTAGTTGGCTCACTCACTACTTGTGTAAGGAAGTTCTCTTCCACACACTCCAGGAACCTCCTTGACTGTTTCCCCTTTGCTGTATTGTATTTCTAGCAGATATCTCGTAAGTTGAAGTCCCCCACAAAAACAAGTGGTAGTTTAGACATAGTTTAGGCATCCCTAATTGCAAGTGCATAAACAATGTTGATCCCCAGTTTGTGACGGTAATCAGAAAAGCAAATCACAGGATCATAAAATCATAGAACACAGAAGAATCAAAGATTGTGTAGCTTTGCTAATACATCTTATGTTTCATTCTTCTATGTCTGTGTGAATATAAAATTTACCATAATTTCTACTTTGGATATCCTCATAATTCGTTAAGAAATGTCTGCAATTTCCCAATTATTATAACTACACTGTGAGTATAAATTTTGCTCCATCACTCAGATTTCTTACCTTTAATGCCTCATAGTTTGATGTCCGAGTCAAGAAATTTTCCCAAGATTTATTTACCATTTCTCTCTGCTTACGGATAACTTGGATCTATAATATAAAAATGAGACTTACAATCCTATTCTCATGAGCTTTCCTGAACTCTTTTGCTTGTGCTGTTTGGATAGTATGTTTACCTATGCCCCCTCCGTTACCTTAGCTCATTCCCCTTACTTGAGATTGGATGATAATGTTGTCATAATTTACTTGGCTTTTAAAGACTTCACTTATGCGCTGCCTTCAACAAAAAACAGGGTTACCTTCTCTGTGGCAAACAATTTTTCCCCTCTTCCAACATGGATGTTGGAAGAGCACCAGCTCCTTCAGGAATACTTTTCATATATTCTCACTCCAAATGCTAAATAACAGAGATGGAATCTGTTCTGGTGACAAAAGTACTGGTATAATAATGCAGGATAGTCCCTCATAAACAGTTGCATGAGATTTTAGAGAACTGGATTGTTTGATCTTACTTCTCAGAAAGCAGGAGAGGATGCCTGCCTTGTAACCAACCTTGTAGTTCTAATAGGTACTTTAAATTGTTAACTGTTACAGATGAACAGGTGCAACTCTTATAGTAATATAAAGATCATATAAAGACCACTGCTGATGCATCCCTGATCATACTGCTTCATTTTTTCATGTTGCTTTCTAAATATTGGCAAAGATACAAACTGAGAGAACTGAGGGTTAACCTAATTTAATTTAAAGTTAAAATTTTACTGCTGAGACAGATCAAAGTATTTTCCAGCAATGTACACACACAAAATTCTCAACATTGTATAATATAAAATCTTAATATAAATTGACAAAAAAGCTTTACATTGGCTTTATTTTTACCTTTGTATATGCTTTTTCTTCCTCTTGGATTTCTTGGTGATGTTGAATTTCAAGCACTTCAGTTTGCAGAGCAGCAACCATTCTTCCAGTATCTTCTGGAACCTCTGAAATAACTTTCAGGGCTTCTTCATCTGACTCAACTGGCCTGAATTCTTCCTTTAGTTCTGCATACAGTTCACTCCAAACTTCTCCAGCCTGTGTGTAAAACACACCACACTAGTTGATATTTATCCTTTTTTTTTCAGTTCCAATTACTCAAAACATAATAGAGCAACAATCTATCTCCTTACTGTTGTTTCACTTCCCAGAATTTTAATGCAGGATTAGTAATACAATGCCAAATTCATTCATGATAATCCCCCCTAAGACTTCCTAAACCCAAGCTTGGCTCCACAGAACAGTAACAGGAATGCTGATGACTACAGAAACTCAGAAGAAATACAAATAGGTACTAGATACCAAATTTCAAGCAAAGTGTTGTGTCCCACTGACGCAAATCTCAAATTGTTCACTTCATCAGGGCAAACTGCAACATAAGACATAAATGGAAGCTGGAATTCTCAGCTAAAGATACCATCTTGCTAGTTCCTGAACACTTTAAGCTCTCACAGACTTTGTTCCTAAGCAGAGAATTGGCATAAACTGAAGCATCTTTTGAGTAGGATGGCTCCCACAAAGCTTATTACCCCGTTCATGTTTTCTATAGGCCCATCGCTGTTAACATTTGATAGTATGGATGGATACTGCACGAGGGGACAAAGATGGGAAAGCACAGAAAAACCTTTATTAGAATGTGTGTTTAATATAAATTTTAACTAGCTCTTCCCCTGTTTTTTCCTCCTATCCTGACATGCTCCTGTTTCTTGAGCTGGCAAACAGTAAAAACTATTTTTTTTTCTGAGTTATTTTTAACTAGCATTGGTTTAGTGTTATTTACTATGCAGTCACAAACATTTGCAGCAATACAAAGGAAGAGTCTCCGGAGTGCTGGAATCATGTAAATGGACTGCATATTTTGATGGTAAATATGGCTTACACAGTGAAACTATCAGTGACTTGTGACATAGGTGACAGCTTTTGAAGGTCTATTTGTTCATTGTATCCTGAGATACAGTTGCTATTTTCACAAATGCAGATACAGCAGTAATACTTTCTTCCACGATACTCACTTTAAAGTCAATATAACGCTGTATGATAGCAAGTGTGACAAAATCCTTAGCAGACAAGCCAGGTAAATTTTCAAAACCTAAACAAATATTAATCATGTCAGTATTAACAGCATGATAAGTTTATCTTAAAATATAACATTCTAAAAAAGACTCCATCTTATTTGCCATGTAATCACATGCAAAACCTTTATCACACATACACCAGTCATGGTGACTAGTCTAATCCTGAGCAGGTTTTTGGTGATAATACTCTTAGTTTCTCTGTAGTAAATTCACTCTGTACTCTTTAGTTATCGGTGTCTCCAGGGAACTTCCAATCACTTGGAAAGCCAGGACAGCACTGCATTTGCTGTGCTTTTGGGGTAAGGGTTTAATCTTCTGTTGAAGCAGTCAAACAGTTGAGTCCACAGGTCACAATTCAGCACAAATAGTTTGCTTTAGCTGTGAAGTAGCCAACAGGAGAATTGTATTACAGAATCTCTAGTACTTCATTTCAAAACTGTGTAGAGACAGTCTCCTCCATCTCAGTGACTTGAGCCTTGAGCATAATGACCTCATCTTTTAAAAAGTATGTTTAGAATACATGTAAAAGAATAAGGTAGAGGATTCTAGTTCTGTTTGGCTGTGAGACTTCTGCTGGAGTACTGTGTTCAGTTTTGGGACACTACAGATCAAGAAGAACGTGAACAATTGGAAAGATTAGAGAAAAAAACAATCAGAATGATTAGGCATTGTGCTGTGAGATCTGAGAGTAACATCTATAGAAAGCAGTATTTCTTAATCTAGGGAAATTAAATGCGAAAGGGTTAAAATATGTGAAAGAGATACTGTGTGTGGGAAAACAAATTACAGAAACTTTCTAGCAAACTTTAGGTTTAATTCTAGGAAAACCTGTCTTAGTGGTAGAGGCAGCAAGCTACTGGGAAAATCTTCAAATCCACAGCAGCAGGGACTTTTAAGAACAGGATGAGCAAGTATCTATTAGTAAATGAGTGTTGGTGATGAATCTTGAAGTTTCCTTTGATGTTTCTTTTTTAAAGAGACATTATTGATTGCCAGTGAACAAGTTCAGTTTAACAACAAATATGGCACTGACAAGGCAATTCACTTGTCTTACCTAGCTTGCACAATAATGAATAAAGTTTTGCCCGTATGTTTTCTGAAATTTCCATGATGGCAAAGCTGGGATAGTTGACAGGAACGGAGATGACCTCTTGCTGTTTCTGGAAGTGGCAAGCAATAGGTCTCTTCATGTCTAATAATTTCAAAATACAAAACAAGAGTGAAGAACAAAGACATATTATGTTCCTAAAACTATTAAACTTAGAAGAAATGCTATCTCTGAAAGGAAGCATGAGAATCTTTAATATGCAGCTACAGACATATTCTTTTCTGTGATGCATCCTCAGAAAGAAGGCAGGTCCATCTTTGTGTACACTATGTAAATCATTGTGATAGTTTGGCCTGGAGTTTGAACATAATTTAGGCCAGGAATATTAATTAGCATGACTAAGGATTTGCAAGACCATTGCACTCTCCTTACTTCTTTTTACAACATATAACAAACCACAAAGCTGTTTGTGGAAGAAATTAAGTAGTTTAACTGTCCGGCATGAAAAAAGTTGTTCGGGCTGTCCTAGTCACGGTTCTGTTCATTAACTGGTTCATTCCCAGGTAATGTAGAAAATGCCATCTAGTGGCCAGACTCCAACGAAATAGATATTAGGTATTTTGGGTTTGGTAAGCGTTCCAGCATAAAGCTATAAAGACTGTAATACACTTTCATCAGGGTTCAGACTACAAAAGCAAATACTGTCTTTGTTTTACCTTATTCAGTGGAGCTGCTCACAGTTTTACATGCATCCTAAAACTTACCAACAATCCTTCCATAATGATCACGCCTGATTCCTAGCTCACATTCCTCCAGTCTCCATAACTGGATCAGAAGGTTAGCTGCTGTTTGATCTTTCACCCCTCGCCAGGTATTGATGTGCAAAGTGGTTTTAGGGTTGTCACAAAATTCAACCAAGATTCCAAGAATTACATTGCACAGGTTCTTCCGCTTTAACTTGTTGAAGGGAAAAAGAACAAACAAACTGCTCAAAAGACAGTGATGTTTACCTTCAAATAAATAGAGAAATTGTGCAATACGTAATCAAGTAACTGCAAGCTTTTCGTCATAACTATTTGCACAAAACTGGTGTATAAACTTGTAAATCCTACAAGTTTCTGGAATCCAGCCATAAGAAATTACATAAATCAAGAAACATGAGGGAATGAGTGTAGGATCATGTAAGATGCGTATACATGTATGTAGAATTATGTAACAGGTTTTGTATTCATGCCTCCAGGCTCACATGTTTGAGAATGTACTACTACCAAGATTTATTTTTGTAAGAAACAGACACTGAAGGCAGTGGCTGAGTGGTATCACACAGCACCTGTTCTATTTTGTGATCAGATCTTTTAACAGCAGCTGAGGGTAGGGGAGGGTCTGCAGCCTTGCACTTCAAGGGCATCAGAGACTGGCAGCACGACCAGCAAGAATGAGGAGGGAATGAAACAAGGAAGATGCATGCTTATTTTGTGAGAGTTGAAATGCCCGTGCCAGCTCTAGGTCCAAGACCCACAGAAGTAGCTATACATACAAAATACACGTACAAACTAACTTTAAGCATCAAAACTTTTAAAGCTTGAAGTGATACTAACTCTGCTCTTACTAACTTCAATATGAGGAACTGAGGCACTTTTCTAATCAGAGAAATCCAAAATAAGAGCATAGCTTGAGTTTTGTGGTAAATTTAAAACTCTCTCTGTCAAANAAAAAAAAAAAAAAAAGATGCATAGAAAATCTGTCCAGAAATTTCTGAGCAGATATCCTGGTGTTTGATTACCTTCCTGTCTGAGAGAATTACATACATCAGTCTTTTTGTAAGTATTACAGTAGTCTGAGGAGATACTATTAAAAAATACGCAGTTTTCCATGTTTTACTACTCTTTCATTCTGTAACAATAAAAAGAATACCTACTGCCAACAAATCCAGAAGGCGCAAAATGCCCTGTTTTTCAAGAAAACAATCTTCTGCAATGTAGCATCCAATGACACAGGACCTTAAACAGAAATAATTTTCCTGCATAGAAACATCTTTACGCTTTAGAACATTCCACAAACACCTCACTTATTTTACTGAATTCCATAAATATATTTGGTATGCAACATGCTTCATACCTTCAGGGAGCATAAAAATCATGTTTCACATCTCTCTTCATTTCCACTGTATAACTAAATATACCCTACTAGCTTGCTCTTGTAGCAGCCCAAGAAATGTTGCTGGTTCACAATAAATTGGATTAGAATAGGGACATGAACGAAAACTAACTCAGTAAAAGAGGCTAAAATTTAGCTAGATCATGTCCCTGATCTGGCTTACTGCAAGGCTGTGTGAATATTTTTGGCAGCAGAATCAAGGGGTGAGACAAGACTGTTTCTTTTGGCAACAACGTTTGCTTCTACCATCTTAAAATGACCACAAAAATGAGCATTCGTAGTGGTATCGAGTCCTTCTTTCATTTCATAGAAGCATCATAGAAACAGAATGGTTAGAATTGGAAGGGACCTTAAAGATCAAGTTCCAACCCCTCTGCCATGGGCAGGGACACCTCCCACTAGAGCAGGTTGCTCAAAGCCCCATCCAGCCTGGCCTTAAACACTTCCAGAGATGGGGCATCCACAAATTCCCTGGGAAGTTCCTCACTTATGGTCATTAGCACAAAACCTGAAGGGATCTCCTGCATCACTGAACGCAGTCTTTTCTCCCAGACAAACATATCAGTTGGATTTCTATATATTTATAAACCTCTGCCTTAAAACAAACTAAATTTTGTTTATCCTCCTATGTATTGGTGTTCTCTAACAGCAATCTTTCAAAAATTTCTAGCCCAGTAGAGAGCCAGTTTACAAATACCACTTCTTATGCTTACACAGTTTTTAGATAATAGTGGTCTACTCTTGTCTTTTGTTTACTCCTCTGAAGCTATTTATAGACTAGCCATACACCTCTCTTGAAAGTTTTGGGTAACTTGCATTGAAGTATCAGGAAGTTACTCTGTGTAGGGAGTTAGACTGCTTTGTAGGGAGTTTGGTTGTGATACTGAGCCGTATACAGAACGGAATACATGCAAAACATTCTGTTTATTTTGTATCATTTTTAATTAGTTAAATTGTATGTAGGATTTTTAAACATTTTAAATAGAAAAAAAGGCTCATGCGTGCAGAGAAATACTATAGTGTTGCAGACCTAAAATACAAGATCTGCCATTTTTAAGAGTTACTGCCACTAAAATACTTCTTTACTAACCACAAGCAGTCAAGTGCAGTGAGAAGGAGACGATTATGGCCTAATCCGCTTTCTAATTTCTTTGGATCCACCTGAAAGAATGGGATAAGCATATCCACTCCTTCATAGCTGAAGAGTTCCTGTTGAAACATTAATTAAAGCAATGTATTTCTTAAATAATATTTACTAAATAGCTACAGTAAAGAAAATACAAAGGAAACTGGAAAATGTAAATATTTATATTGTAAATAACTTTGGCCCACTTGTAAGAGCAGGATTATAAGTATCATAAGGATATTCCTTATGATATACAGAAGATAAAGAGGTATTAAGTTTTTCCAATCTGCTAGTACCACTCATTAACACACCTTCATATATTAATTCAAAAATTAAGTAAATTAGCATTTAAATAGGTGACACACTTGCTAGTAGATTTCTGAGTGATTTTGCATTTTAACTGTCACTGTTACGGAAATCAATTATCGGCCTTGATTTCTTAGCAATGAACTACAAGTGACGTCTCCTTTTGAATAATAAAAAATTAGTATTATTTAAATTAAAATATGCCATGTTTTGTTGTTTTCTGCATATTACGAGATAAAAAGATACATACCTTTCTGTGGAGATCATTTTCACAAAGAGCAGACAAAATAAATAATGTATCAGCTTCAATTTCCAGTAAAATGGCATTTTCTTTCTCTTTAGATTTGTTTGCTGCATACTTTAGGATGTCTATAAATGAATATATTTTATACATGTGAATGTCCTATACACAAGTCAGAATTCTATTACAGATGATTTTGAAAAAAATCAAATTTACACCAAGAGACTTTCAAAGGACTCTACTTAGGCAATTTGTTTTTATCTTTGTGTTTTCTAACACAGCACTCTGATGCTGTAGTTTCATGGACTTTACTCTTGATGAGTAAATTATAGCAGCTTGCACTGGCTTTTTCCTTGTTCCAGCCCCCTGTTTGTGTGTCTGTCCTGGCCCCTATATTGTGCCACTGCAATGAATTCAGGGAACTGATCTGAATTTAGCAACTCTTAGAAAAAGGCAAAAAACTTTCTGATTTGCTCTACTGTAGAGCCTCATAAACATTTGTACTGACAGTGGAAATGTGGGAGAGACATAAAATGCCACCACTGCTGAGAAAATCAGCCCTGGACCCACTATGTAAAAGAGCACATTCAGACACAGAACTCTCCCAAAGTAAGAAATGTTACTTGAATCTGGTATGTATGGTACAGCGTTAGTTTTGCTGTCACTAAAATCTGCAGGTTTCCAGAGAGGTTTAACTAGAGTTCAATTTTCAACTGAGGATGTAAGATCTTTTAATTAGAAATAAAAGAACATACTCTTTGAATTCCAGAAGATCTTACTTGTTTATTCTTTCCAGTATGACTCATTTAGAGCACTGGAAACTTTCAATTATTCATAGAATCACAGAATCATTTAGGTTGGAAAAGACCTTTAAGATCATCAAGTCCAACCATAAACCTAACACTGCCAAACCACACTAAACCATGTCTGAAAAAAACTTAGAAAAATGTGTAGTGAACTTAAAACCAAATGTAACAGTAGGTATGTCTTACTGAACAGGAAAATGCTCTAAATTGCAGGACTAATGGTTAAGCAGTTTTTATTCTGCTTTTATTCTTCATAACGTTATTCATATAAAATTAAAGTCTTATTAATTTTCTTCTACTCTAAAGAAAGAAGAGTTGTGGAATGTGACACAATAGACTTAGGTAGAACAAGACCCATGACTGGAGTTCCCAGGGGCTATCACAATTAAAAAATGATGTAACAAATGCAGAATAACAGAAGAAAGAGAGAAGGGGCAGGTTTCACCCTGAAATATTACACCCGGGCTTTTACAGCTGTCTGTTTTGCTGAGTTTCTTCAATTCGGCATGTTAAAGTGTAACAAAATTCAAAATAAAATCATTAACATCTTGGATTAATTGCTTTGGGGTATTTTTTTTTTTCGGTTTTCAGCAAAGGAGTAACACGCCAGAACCACAGCACACAAAAAACTTGAACATTCTTCATGTCAACAGAAATGTAGTAATTTTAAGGATGGCAATACAAATTTTGCTTTACCTAGTAGCTGGCTAATTGCTCCCTGGTCACACAAATTAAGGTTCACAGCATCATCATAAAGGGACACAACAGATCTCAGCACTCTCAGGCTATAGCGTATTTGTGCAAGTTTGTTGCCACGACCACCTGTTCCATGGAAACTGTTACCTTGACCAAAGAAAGGAGCTGTGGAGCAACCACAATTAATTTTTCTTTAGGCAAACAGTGTATGTTCAGAATAATCATGTGCTTAGGAAAAGAAAAAAAAAAAAGGCTTATCAGTGTAAGCAACCTGAAAACAAACAAACCAAATCCCTTAATGTTGGAATGTTGGAAAGTCTTGTTTAAAACCATCTAGTAATAAGACTTTCTGTGAAGGACTGCACTTTTTACATTCATAAGAAAGGCATAATTTTGGTGATCATTTAAAATCATTACAATTATTTTAGCCTTATCACGTTAATGAGTAGTGTCCAAGACTCAAAATATCTTCTCTAGCATGACATGCGATATCAACTTTTCGATCTCCATTAGACACAAATGAAAAATTCTTCCTAGGAAAACTAATCAATTTTATGACAAAAGCTATCCATCCCCAGAAAATCAGTCCACGAAACTGAGTGCAGTTAGTTACCTTTTTGTGTAGCCCATACTCTTAGCTGATGGCCACAAGACATCTTTAGTGTGGAAGTTATCTTACTGTGTGCAGCTCTGAGTTTGAGCTAACGCTTCCCGCCTCACGGTGGGAATTACTGGTTGGACTTGTTGCCACAACAGGTGTATCTGACTAGCTTAAAACACAGTCAGTAGAGGTGCGATATACACAGAATGGAGCAGCTGCTAATTATTCAGCAGAAAAAAAATATTATAGGTTTTTGTTTTTTTTTAAGAAAGATTACTTTCCTAAATGACCTTCTGAAAAGGAACAATTTTGACTTAATGATTTTTACATTTTTTCCTTCTGGCCAAAGAAAATTGTGCTTTGAGGTTACTGTGTATGAAAGACATGAGCATCTACTGACCTTGGCATATACACCATTCTAGAAACACAAGAAGAAGAGTATTCGCCTGGCAGGACAAATATTTATCTACTAACACAGGAGCCACTGAAGCTAAAACAGCAATTGCATGAAGCTGTAATTCTTCATATTGGGCAGCTGACCAGTCATTGAATCCAGGCTTTTGATTTGGTTTTACATAATAAAGCAAAGCTGGCATCACACCATTTTCACTGAGAAGCTGCAGAGTCAAGAGAGACAACTTACAGGTTTCACATGCAAATAAGAAAAATCTAAAGCAATGAGTAAACTTTATCTGTCCTAGACTAAGAAAATTAGTTTTTACTGAAAAAGGTGTGTCATGAACACTTCAGGTGCAAACTCTGTTTACGCTCTGTACGATTCCCACAGACTGTAGGTTGTTAAACTTTATTATGTTCTTCATGTGTATTTCAATAGTGCTCTGCAGTTACTTATCAGCTAATTCTCATAGCATGGTCTAGGTTTGTAACTTCAGGTTTGGTCTGAAGCTATGTATGAATTCTTGATTTGGAGAACAGCTAATTGCAATCTACCCAACTATGCCAGACAGACAGCTAAACACCTGTGATTTTTTTACACCCCCCACCCCCCCGCCTTTACTGTATGTTGTGTTCTGTTGCAACTTACCGGTACAGCACATGGGTCTTTAGATAAGACTCCTATTACATTAAAAAGTAACTTCTTCAGCTCAAAGTCCTCATAACAGTAGGTAAGTTTAAGACCCTTTACCAAGGAGTTGGGAATTTTAACTATGAAGGAAAACATAGATAAGTTACAAAAAAAAGCATAATTGAAAGTAAAAATAGTGTAATTTTGCAGTATGAAGTCCCTTACCTTCAGTAAATGTTGCAAGTACTATTAACAGCTTTGTAAATCCACTTTCCTAATAGGCATTCAAAAAACATATATTAATTAAATGACATTGCAGTGAGATTAAGACCTATGATTTAATTTTGCTTTTTTTTTCTCTTCAGAACATGGAGTTTAATGTATCCTATGTCAGAATAAATATAATTTTATCAAAGAAGAGATCAACTATTTGGATATTGTACAGTCCCAAGGGTAAAATCAGTTAAACCCATGTCTCATTCAGCACAAGTCTGAACGTATAGGGGGAAGTCCCAAACACAAGTATTCAGTGTGAAAACCATATTCTCAGTACTGTTAGAGTTGTGGTTTTTTAAAAGCATTTGTGCACGTGTAATTTTATACATCAGGGTCATCAGTACATACAATTTTGTGTCTTCAGTGATGTGTACTAGTACACTTATATTTAACTTCGTACTTGTGCATTCACTTGTGCATTTCTGAGTAAACACATGAAAACAGCATGTATGAGCAATGTGTATACAAATATTACATGCTAAAAATTCTGAAAATAAAATCTTGTCATTCACAGTTCCTAGAGAACTGAAAGGAGGACAATTACGTCTAATATAATGACAAATAGGACCAAGGCCAGGGGGTGCCTATGCAGCACACTAGAGGCAAAACAGCTTTGTTTCTGAAGTAATTAGAAGCCATGGTTACCAGGATACTGCTTTTCTTGAGCAACAAAATACATTAGTTTGGCCACAGTATTCCAGCAAAGCCATGACCGAGCTTTCCACTAGCTCCCAACAGGAGCATTGCTCACAGAACACTACACAGACATCCCCAAAGAATCAAGCAGTTCTATTAGTATCGCAGCAGCTTTTTTGATACCAAAAAGCTGGGCTCAGATTTGTCTGGCCTAGCTCTGGAAGTTAGCATACACCCAAATGACTTTAACAATCAGAAAAATATTGCAATACACAACTATATGACCTATTAGCTTTTGTCTCCATGGGTTCTATATTCTCTATATAAAGCCATTGCAAACTGTTTAAATAAAAAACAATATGAAAACTTATTAATGACTTCTCCTTGCTGATTAATGCAGTACTAAATTCTGATGGAAAGTAGTAAGCAATTACCAAACAGACAGTTTTGTTCTAACACAGCGATAATCACAATTGATATCATTATGAGCTTTACTTTACTTGCAATGAGAAAATTATTCTCCTTTTCAAAGGCTCAGATTTCTGTGCCGGTTTCTGAATTCAGTTAAATACAAGACTGAGTTTTCTGAAGTTGCTTGGACAGTATATTAACAAAAAAAAAGAGAACATTCTGATGAAAATGTCTTTGGCATTTATCTACAAGTAGGATTCAATGGTAATGTTAATGTTTTTGTCTACTTGATATTTATATCTTGCACTTTATATCCACAAGTAAAGTAAAATTTCTAGGAAGGCTCAGAATTCAGAATCTAAATGAAGGCATCTTCATTTTTTCCTTTCGTTGAAACCATTTTTCTTCCTTGCACTATAAGGATTTAAAATTATGTGTCCCGGTCATTTATCTTGTAGGAAAACCTGCCCTGTTTCTACAGCCAGACAAAAATATCTGAATATTTCAGATATCATGCATGTTTCTGCAATAGTATAACAGACATTTCATAATGGTTAGTGATAAAATGGAAAGCTTGAATGAAAAATCTGTAACCTTCATTACACACTATAAGAACTATTTACTAACAAAACCTATTAGGAAACTTCTACTGAAGTTAAGAAATTAATTTCTTGAAAGTAATCCATTCCTGAACAGCCAATAGATGTACAAGAATTCAGTTGCTTAATTATTCAGTATGTATGTCGCAACATCATTTAAAGCGCTAAATCTCAACTGTAAAATAAGAGAGTAAAGCAATATTAACATCTATTAACTTATCTGTGGTTTCCTCGTAAAAATTCTTGGATATTACAAAAGAATGAGACATCTACTTTTTAGGCAAGTCGTGATAGTGTATTCTGGACTACATTTATGTGACCTAGTCTGAAAACCTAGTCAATTGATATGCCTCTATGAACTGATATAAATAATTACTCTTCCAGAATCTTATTTAGCGATTCTGAGTAGATTTTTGGAGACCCTTCTTGTTTCCGATTATGAGGCACAGACACTTCAGTTGAATTTGGGCCATCTGAATACAGCCTGTAATGCTAAATCTTCAAACAACAAATGAGACGTAGTACAAAACTCATTGTAAGAGAATGGCACATCTGAGAATCTGTACAAAAATAAAGGAGTTAAATATTAACTTCTGCACATGAAAAGCACTCGTGTAATTTTCTAAGTATTAAATAAGGTTGATGCTAGTTCTCCAGGCTTATCACTTTGAGATTAGGGGAACTGCAGAAAGAAAAACGGTTTCTTGCTCAGCAGATCTAAGAAAGAGGAAAGCACTGGAGAGACAGAATAGAACAAATACTAGAACCTTAATGGGCAAAAAATACTGAGTATGTAATAGCAAAGGAGAATGTATTAGTCTCTGGAATATAAGTATATATACTTACAATCATAGGTGCTGCAGGGTTCTCAGCTAGTGCTGTGGCAATCACCAAGAGGTCATTCCGTAGCTGACGATCATATTGCCGGAAACCATGCATGAGAAGGTCTACAAATGCTTCTTTCAAAGCACTTAAAAAAAAAAGGGAAATGCATTTTATCTTTCTTTTCATATTCTAATTTTAGACAGTTCTAGGTACGTGAATCTTCATTTAGTATGATACTTTTCAAAGCCTTAGTGTTTAACTGCAAGAGAAATACCGTAAAACGTTATTACAAAATGGATTCTTATGCCTACCGCTAGAAATCCATTTTAAGCATATACACGTGGTGCATGTATTAAAAATTCCACCTTCCACTGTATATAAATGATTAATAGACATAATATCTACCCAAGCATGGAACTGGAAGATGTTGAATGATTATTGAGAAGAAATGGTCTAATCATAAATAGTTAAAGCAGTGTAACTCACTAAGAGAGAACTGTAGCAGAGGATCTAGAACTAAGCCTTATATATCACAGCATAGATTTTCCTACTAATTTTATAACATGAGCACTTCAACAGTGCAGTAATACTGGTCTACTGAGCGTAACAGGAGCTTGAAAATGGTGCAATTAACTTTTGCATCATATTAAGTGATGGGGCTATACACCTCTGTGCAGTAGAGCACCTTGATCTCCCTCTTGTCCTCGAAAAGAAACAGCTGGTGGTGGATCGCTCTCTTCACGAAATAAAGAGAGGACTGACAGTGAAATACTTTTGGAGTTGACTGGATGCGGTTTTAGCTGGACCCTGGCCGCTGAGTTTGTAAGCTATGCGGCATACCTCTTGTATCATATACCATTTCCATCTCAGGCGACAGTGCTATCTAACTAACTTGCTGAAACAGATGCTTGAGGCGTCTAAATCATGGGCTGTGTGGCTACAAGATCTGATCCAGTAATGCTTTCATTTTGAAGAATCGGATGTGTTAATACCGAAAACTTAATGAGGGCTGAATGAGAGACCCGCACTCCACTTCTGTATATTTTGTCGATTAATTTCAAACAAAATGCTACACAATAGCAATGCTTTAGATGTCTCCAGAATTTCAATATTAATTCATAGAATGTTTCCCTATACTTACTGTACACATTCCAAGCTACTGAGCTGATTAACAACCTCTTCTTTTGAAGTGTTTTCTAACAGGTTCCATAGGATTTCTGAGGAGCGGAACACCAGCTGTCCTGAGGGATCAACACCATTTAGATACAAACAGAGTCTGCTGGCTGCTTGGGCCTTCATCATAAGCCTGCAATTTACTCCTGAAATTATGAAAATCTCAATAATTAATTCCCTGTAGGTCAGTAGTTGTTTTAGGCATGTTTGGAGAACAAATGATCTAAGATCAGAAGTAATGAGATTGTTGAAAGAGTTTGTACTAACCAGAGCTGGAGAGATGTTGGAGAACTTTAAGTATCCACAACTTCTCAGCAAGTTGATTTTCAACTAATGCTAGTGACAAAACAAGAGTTTCTGCTAATCCTCCTAATTCAGCCATCTGAATTCTATAGTTTGCACTTACTGGCTGGTAACCTGTATTGTATGTACAATAGCTTTAGTTATAATGCAGTAAATATTCAGAATGTTGTTTACTTCATAAAATATTAATCCTTTTCTGAGAAAGTATTGAGAACAGAGTATCGTATTTCCTTAGTTCTAGAGATCAATTGAAAAAAGAAAAATCCAATAAATAACAAGAGCTATTCAATAAACAACAGTAGCTATTTTTCTTATATCTGAGTATTAATAGTGATTAGAGCATATCCAACAGACTTATCCTCTAGAAGACTAAAATGTTATATAAACAAATTAATTAATTCCTAGAATTTGCAGAATGAAAGAATAAGCAGGGTTGTGGAAAACTGAAAAACCTTCTTCAGGTCATGCAGGCAGTTGTTGGTGGAGGACCTAGTTCTCTTCTGTAGCCTATTCAAGACAGAATTAATGCCTCTATAGTCGTATTAATTAGAATCATAGAGTCATAGAATGGTTAGAGTTGGAAGGGACCTTAAAGATCATCAAGTTCCAACCCCCCTGCCATGGGCAGGGACACCTCTCCCTAGAGCAGGTTGCTCCAAGCCCCATCCAACCTGGCCTTAAACACTTCCAGGGATGGGGCATCAACAACTTCCCTGGGCAAATGAATATGTGAATCAAACCTTTGATTTATAAGCTTGACTTTCTTGTGCGCCCCTGTTTTTACTTTTGTCCATGTATATGCAAATCTGTATTTTTTATTATGAAAAGAAATTTATATTCATATATGCTAACATATGAAAGTTTATTTTAAATAGCTTAAAATATATATCAAATGACATGAAATACAGGACTGATAAATGCAAATAATGGACATGGCAAAATGAGTTTTAACTAAGTGTAACTGAGAGGCTCTAAGTTGATATTACTTCATAGGTAAGAGAACTCTGGAGGATCAAAGTTTGGCAAGATTTACATATATGCTTAGAGATGAAGAATTTGACTTTAAAAATCAGATTTATATACATTCTTCATTTGTTAGACACCATATCTTATTTTCTAAATCTGGAGGAGAATAATAATATTTCCCAATATTAATTGTTCACTTACATTGAACTACTGCAGAGCCAAGTCACACAGTTTATCCAAAGCCTATGCTCAAATGTGTCCATACGATATGAACTCATTCAAAATCAGATGTGCTTAGATCTATCCTGCACAAGCAACACAGGTGAAACCAGAGCTGCTGCTCTCCGTGCTACATATAAAAACTGAAAATTACAATTCCCTTCTTATAATTCTGATCCTAACTACTATTTCTTCCTTCATTATGCACATTTCAGAGAACCTGTGACCACTTTACATTTTCTGGATACTCCCATAAGTGTAATAATTAATTCCTTGTACGCTGATGAACTAATTTCAGATTTTGAGTATGCATTTCTATGAAAACATGGTAATTGCACATTTGCCAATGCTATACATTTAATACATGAGATACAGTAACTGTAGTTATAAAGCCAAATCAATCCATAGCTAATTAAAAGAGCCATTTCAAAGCAGCTGTGATCACAAACATCTGATTTCTTGTGACACTTGAAAATACTGTGCTTTACCTGAAAGTAGTTTTCTTGGTAGCTCCACATTATAAAAGCTAACAATACACTTACAGATTTGTATTCTAACTTCAGAGCTTGGCACCCTCATCAAATAACCTGTCAGAAACAAACAAACAAAAAAGTAATTCACAAAGCTTATCATTTTTTTAGAAAGTAATCTTAACACTTCTGTTTAGGTACGTAGCGTTTCCTTTAGTCATACCCCCTCCAATCTGTCATTTCATGTAAAGTTTGACTATAAAATACTCAAGGGACAGGGACTTCCCTGCTGAAGAGAACAAAGGGATCTTGGAGGAGTAGCATAAGGTTAATCAGAATGTGATCTCCTCTGTTTACGTCTACAGAGCCTTATAAGAGACTGGATATTATTCCAGAAGTTGTGGAATTCAGACAAAAGCTACTACACTAGGATGTTTTCACACATAACTGTGTTCCTGGAAGCGTTCAAGGCCAGGCTGGATGGGGTTTTGAGCAGCCTGGTCTAGTGGGAGGTGTCCCTGCCCATGGCACCGGGGCTGGAACTCGATGGTCTTTAAGGTCCCTTCCAAACAAACCATTCTATGATTCTTTGATTCTATCAGAAACTTTTCTAGCAGACATGAAGGGAGCAGACATAAAGGGAGCAGAGAGAGAGCCACTTCCACAAGATAAAAAGAATTCCATTGAGAGCTACCAGTGCCTAACACGGTATCTTTCTTTTAGATCTTCGGGGGGTTTTGGGCACGCTACTCTAAAGAGAATCTGGAACTATCTTAAGCCAGGGGGCCATTCTCCTATCTACTTTCACCTGTAAAAAATAAAGACTTTTACAATTATTTTTTCTCACCCATTTCAAGCATAATAATTTTTTTCATATGTGACAGGCTGATTGTGCTACCTCTTTGACATTAAGTAAGCTGACAAATCACTCCTGCTGTTCTGAATCCTTTTTGACCTATGGTGCTTGCAGTATTTTCTTTGAAAATCTCACATGTGACTTTCAAGGTAATAAAAACACATTTTGGTACTAAAAGGTCCGGTGACATTAAGACATGACTTTGATACTGTTTCCTCAACAGTTCTCTTAAAACAGATTTCTGAGAGATCGAAGTTCATGGCTCAGATTTGCAGGAGGCTGAAGTCAGAAATCGCTACTCCTAGTAAGGCACAGCAGTAAACTGGTGTGTATTTTGCCTTTGCAAGTGTTAGGTCTTGGGCTTTTGGGTTTTGAAGGTTTGAGCTGGCAGTCAGGAGTTACTGTAACACACTTTTTTCTTCCCTTTGGTTTCAAAAAAGCAGGAAGGATAAAGGCTTCCTTCATCCCAGGCTTTAGTGTTTATAGGAACTCCCCAATTTCTCAGAGCAAAATAAAACGAAAATGAAATGAGACAGGCTACAGACAAGTTTAGTTCCTCCGCTGTACTGAAAAAGTGATCTATCTCGTGTAGCTTCTGACATTGGCAAATACGTAATTCTGCTAGCTAATCTGCAGGTTTGCTGCACAACAAAATAAGAACGGTTTCTAATCCTAAAAAGCACAGAGGACGGAATAAATAAATGAAAGAAATTGCTTGCACTTACTAAGGAGGTAACAAGCAATTAAAATCATGCTAATAATATAGTTAATTTTATTATAGCATAATTATCATTTCATTGTGGCATGTCAGTTTACACTCACCCAGTTGTGCAATGGATTTTGAAACTGCCATAGAATAGCTTACTTCATCAGATGATTTCTTTTTTTGAAATGGTAACCTGAAAAATGAAATTTAAAAATATTTCAACTACACTTAAAACCTTGCAGAAGAACACCTTAATCCAGTCACCAAAAAAGCTCAATAGCTTTTCTCTTCTTCCTTGACATTTTTGCAAATAAGGACACTTTTCCCAGGACAAACGCATTCTTTGCAATGCCGATTGTACACTGAAAGTTGCAGCTGCATAATCTGGCAATAACATTTTGCCAGTTAATGGTATGTGTTCATAGATAAGATTTTCATAAATTATATTTGGTGCAATAAAAAATACTGAATAAACAAATGTCATTTAAATGTGGAAGATTAAATCCTGGAACCAAGTTACTATCAGGCTATAGCAGAGCTAGACTATGCACAGACATGTGCAGAGGTAGAAAAAAAGGGTCATAGCCCTGGGTAAGACCTCTTGAAATGGATAAAAATAAAGCAAATAAACTGACTCTAAATAGCCCAAAACCAAATTTATTTTTAAAGCCAGGATATTATGAAATATTCAATAACATTTGCAAAGTACTCAGATATTACAAAAGCATGTAAGTACTAAAAATTCTCTAACAGTAAACATTACGATATTATGCTAAGGTCTCTGCAGGTCATAGCGTAGAAGCAGCTTTCCAGCAGGTTTACCTCTGCAAACATAGCCAGAGGAAAAGAAAGGCAAGAGCATATAACGGAATAAATGGGGAGGGAAAAAACAGAAGCAGACATTGAAAAAAAAGTGGGAACAAGACAGGTAAACAGAAGCAGTTATGAAAGAGTGGAAAATTTTACTGCAGGAGTTATAGTATATGGAAGCAAATTTTAAATAACAGCCCCTCCCTCTAATTATAGAATTCTCTTTGTCATATGAAGAAGTAGTGAAATGTGGGGGAATTTACATAGTATAGAAATTAATGCAAAACCCAAAGGTGCAGTCTTCCAAAATATATTCATTGCAAAGACCACAATTATTGCTGAACTGCTGGAGGAGACAAAAAGTTCTTACAACTACATTTTACTGGCTTTCTAAACTCGTTCTCAGTTGTGTCATGCTACTGCCAAACAAGGAAGAAAATGAAACTTTCAGGCTGTACCTTCTCATTCTCCTATGTGTGGCAGTAAAGGAAAGCAGTACAACTGATTGTGCTCTGGGAACTAAAATATTCTGCTGAGTTCTACAAGTTTATTAAACCTAACAGCTGAGAAGAAACTATGTAAAAACCTATTTGGCTATCTGGTTTACTATACGACTAATTTTCTGACACAATTTTTCTCTTCCTCATTCTCTCAAATTATAATTAAATACGAGAGTAACTATGGTTACAAGCATTCTATAAGTAACTTTCATTGAATTAATGATGAGGAGAAAACCACTAACAAGTGTGGATAACACCTAAATACTGTTCTACAAGACTACAGTATGACAATGAGGATACCCAAAAGTTCATGCCATGTGCTTTAGTAGTAATTATAAGCCCCAAATCCTCCAATTGTTGTGGTTCTTTCTCTTCTGCAGTACGGCTTATCATTTCATAAAGCTTACCTTCAGGTATTAAAGTGTTTTTGTGTCACCTCAATTTTTTAAACATTCTTAGAGAGCTTGTTTGAGACAGAAAAACATACTTCAGCAGGAGTTAGCTGCTTAATCTTTTAAGGCCAGCAGTCCCAGAACAGCTTACTCAGGCACTAAGACACCCTGGGGTATCTTGCTTCCAAGCAAGCTGGGGCCAATTACAATCCAGTTTTGAATAATGTAATATGTAGCTGCACAGATACCGAACTGCTAAAATGCGTCTCTCTTTCATGGCAGTGGAAGCTGAACGGAGGAAAAACAGCTCATGAAGAGGAAGGGTGATATAACAGATGCTTTGCAGATACGGATGCCTTGTAGACAGACGCTGTATGGATATGCCAGTTGCCTTAGAAAATGTATAAACATGTTAATAAGCAGTGTTTAAAACTCTAAAAAGGAGAGCTGAAGTACTTACCCACATAATTTAATAAGTTCACATAAAGGCTCAGTGAAAGCTTCCTGTTCGTTGATTTTTCCTGCACACAGGCTAAGAATTTCCATTACTTGCACTAAATCCTTAAGGGGCTTTTAATTTAAAGTTAAGGAAATCAGATTGTACTGTTACGAATCAGAAGAAAAAGTTGAAAACTGTATTCATTGCACTTCAAAGACACAACCAAGAAAAACCAAAGCCAATGTTTTCAAAATTAGATGCCTAAAGTGAAGCATATGATCCAACACTTAGGCTTTTCAAAACAGCCTTACTTTTACAGAAGTACAACTCTCGCAAATGTGACTTAGCTTTCTTATTAGATGCATTAACTGGAAGTTCGGCACTAAATGTCTAAAAATATAGGATTAAGAAAATTTTACATCACAGTGTCAGATTTACCTATCTAAATTCTGAGACAGCCTTAAGGTACTGAAATTCTTTTCCACTCTAGTCCCAAATGACTAATGAAAATTTGAAAATCTGGACCCAGACACATACTGAAAATATCTAATTTAGGGCAAAGGCACAAGATCAAAACTGAACAGATCACTGAGACTGAGAAGTTACTACCAATACACTGACTCACGGAACTTACACTGCCTGTAAGTACCTAGTCACAACTCAGTCATGAAGTAATGTGATATCTTAAATCACTGTGGCAATTAGCTGAAACTGTATGAAACTAATCCCATTTTTCTGAATGCCCGCATTGTCCTTAGCACTTGTGGTTATTGGAAGCCTTTCAATTTGTGCTATAAATATGTAAAAAATTTCAGATAAATTAGTCTGACTTTATTTTTCTTTAAAATGTCTCCACACTGAAAGCCATTGCTATTTTATCCGCTGCTTCTTAAGTAGTGACAATTACTATGCTTGTCTATTCTGAACTGAAAGAACACTAAGTACATTTTGAACACTTTCAAACCACTGAACAGGTAAGATACCTCTACCGAATTTTATGGCAAATGAATCTAATGTCCAAGAATCTTGCTAACGTACCAGCCTTGGCGAATGAGGAGAATATATGTGGACCATCACCGTTCTCCACGCGGAAACCTGGCACTACATAAAATGCTTTGCTGAAAAGTGAGAGTATTATCATACATAAAACACCATGACTTTAGACTTATATAGTAACAAAAAGGATACAAACCCATTTTCAAAATGCTTGACTACCTTCTTGAGAGTTTTCAGCTGCTCTATTTCCAAATCTTTCTTAAGTGAAAGAAAGAAAAGCAGGCTTTAATTGCAGTTTGCCTTAGAACATTAAATGTTTATGTTTATCCCCTTTTTAAGTTTAATTGAAAGTAGAAACCAGATTCAAAAAATCACAAGGTACAATGAAATTCTTAAAGTGCTTTGCGGCAGGATTAACTCCTTGACTGGGCCTCATTTCTAAGTATGGAGCCTGCGCTTTTGTAACAGAAAAGGCTTTTTAAAATGATCCTTTATTCAAATGTGTGGGCTTTTTCTCTTAAATTCCTTGTGGTTCTGTGAAAGACAATTAAGAAAACCAAATCTATGTCACACGTGACATAAATAGGTAAAACCGCAGACGTGAGTGGCTTAGAGTTGAGCTATGCAGCCACTAGGAAAAGGTCTGCAAATTCAAAGTTGAAAACAACTGAAGTGAGGATATGTGCAGAGTGTGCCAGTGATGCGCATCATTCCTTCCAGGTTTTCTGAGCACCCTCATGCTGGGCAGGAGTGCTGGTAACTTGAAACAGGCCAGAAAGTCGTTTCAGGAACAACTACAAGCCCAGAATCCCAAGAGTGTTTTATCATACATCTTACACTCTCTGGAGAAGCTGTAAACAATATCACCCAGCACATTTTTTCTTCAGACAGCAAGTCTATTCTATCAGCTGTATCAAAAGGAAGGGAAAAAGGACATTAATTCTTTGTGGGGACATTAACTTCAAGTGTGGTATGCTTTAAGAATATAAAGCATTAGGTTTTCGGAGGGACCAAAAGCAGTCAGAGGTAGTCCATGAGATGCTGCTCTCCTTTGTGCCTAGGTAGATATATCTGTTCCTCAACACAACATTGTATATTTCTCCTTCCTTTAAAATCACCTCCCTGGAGAAATTATAGCAGTTAATTCTGGCAATTACAAAAATTCCTGACACACTTTCAGTGCCTTTGTATGTATTTCTCAGCTGTAGGTTTCTATCCCAGGTAAGACAGAAATTTTGCACATCTACTTTTTAAATGCATGTGCTTTGGTATTTTTTATTTTTTTGGAAAAAAGCCTGTATGAGGATGCACTGTTGGAACAGGTCCAGAGAGAGGCCGTGAAGATGATCAGAGGGCTGGAGTACCTCTCCTGTGAGGACAGGCTGAGAGAGTTGGGGTTGTCTAGTCTGGAGAAGAGCAGGCTATTGAGACCTTACTGCGGCCTTTCAATATATAAAGGCAACCTGTAAGAAAGAAGGGGACTAAGGTTTTAGCAGGGCCTGTTGCAATAGGACAAGCGTGTTGAAACACTGGAACAGGTTGCCCTGTGAGATGGCAGATGCTCCATCCCTGGAAACCTTCAAGGTCAGGTTAGATGAGGCTCTGAGCAACCTGATCCACTTGAAGATGTCCGGGCTTACTGCAGGGGCATAGATGACGGTTAAAAGTCCCTTCCAACTCTGACTATTCTGTGATTCTGTTTAGGGTGGGTACTAAATAACTGTATAAATTTTTTTTCTAAGCCCCATTACTACTTGTGCAACTGAAATAACGAGGTGTCAGGCTTACTTACTGAGCACGGCTGTTCGAGTAAGTTGATGATGCGATTCAAATCCACCGATCTTAACTGTGTATCCTAGAAAAGTCATACTTTTAATTTATTGTTGGGTTTTTTTTTAGTCTATGCTTTAAGAGTGTTTAAACCTTAAAACGAAAAAGCGCACCGTTGAACCAACATCGATCTACCCGTGGACGGGTAAATCCAGCCTGTGTGCGGAGCACAGACCGGGACTTGTCCTCAAGGCAAGCAAGGCCGTGCCAAGGCAAGGGCAGGGCAGCCCGGGCCGGCGCCTCCGGGCCGGCGGTGGGCCGCGCGGGTGACTCATGGCCACGGAGGAGCTCACGTGGACGGCGCCGAGATCCGAGGCGTTTCTCCGCCGCTCCCCGCCGCAGCGAGAGGGCCCGGAGGCCGGTGACAGCGCCGGCGTGTGAACCGGAGAGCGAGAGGGCGTCCCTGAGGAGGGCGGCCCGGCCAAGAAGGACATGGCCCCGACCCACCGCCACCGCCCGGCCCCGCGCCGTTGCCATGGGAGCGGGGCGGCACCGCCTCCCGCCGCCGGCGCCCAGGGCCCGCCTGTGCAGGCGCGCCCGCCCAGCTGGGCCGGCTCCGCCCGCCGGCGCTCCCGGCGGGCACGGGCGGTCCGGCTGGCGTCGTCGTCGGGTGGGCTTCGTGTCCTCCCCCTCACGCCGGGGCTACGTCTCCACATCCCTGCGGCGACCGCCATGTTTGATACCCTTCTACGCCATTTCATGCCCTGTTAGAAAACCCTTCCTCGGCGAGAAAACAGTTTCTCCACCCCTGTGCAGAACAGAGGCTGGGTTTTCCCCACTTGATGGGAGCTGAAGGAGAGAGGATGATCGATCTGTGACCTCTGATCATAAACCCCCTACCATCAGAGACATCAGCGACAAGCCTTAGCACAGGTGGGACAGCCCTGCCTTGGGTAGCCTGGCTCTGGGGAACAGGGGGAAAAGGAATCTTTTTTTTTTTGCACAGACCAATACGACATGGATGACTAATGCCTGGCATAAAGGCAGAAGCATAAGTGGATTTGGATATTTTCTACTTACTCGGTTTTCATCCCTAGGTTTGCTCTGGCGTCTCTCAGCTGCGAGCACAGCACCGGGGATGCCTGTTTACCTCAGGGTGCACGGTGCTGTCCTGAAATGCTGCCTCCAGGATGGGAGTATGGCTAAGCCCACCGACGCCAAACTGTCCCAGATAAACAGCCCTTCCTTTGGTGGGTTTTTATCTGGAGGAAGAGAGCTGGGTGTCCCAAAATGGCTGCAGCAAAAGGTGACACCTCGTGGTGTGGTGACAAGTACTGTGCTGGGTGCTCGCTTCAGCTGCCTGTCTTCAGAGTTGGATATGCTTTTGACAAGTTGCACGTACGGAGCTTTGGATATGCACGTCTTTGACTGCAGGCACCGATACCAACCTCAGCTTGCATTAATAAATAATTTTTAACTGTTGTGCTTCCAAAGAAACGTTTGAATACATGAATAAATTTATTAAATGCTAAGACAACTATTTGAATGTCTGGACAGCTTTTATAGGAAAAGAAGTGGCTGATAACAGAAAGAAGAAAGGTTTATGGCTCCAAAGCAGCTGGACCTGGTGTTTGATGCTTTTCATTCATCCACGTACACACATCTCTCCATTCCTCTAACCGTTCTACTAACCCTTCCATGGTCTACCTAAAATGTTTGTTTCTGTGAACATTCTTGGTGGCTGCCTGGTATCTGGGCCTACACTGGATGGAACAAGATTTCATATTAAGCATTTGAGATTATACAACTGCAAGCAGATAGTGCTGAACAAACTGGATTACATCTCTTTTTTTGCTTGGTGCCCAGATAGTTCTGGCACTGAAGTTGTATGTATTCAAAGTTTTCAAGCTTATGAAAAAAAAGCACTAAAAATTACTTTTAATGTGGCTTAAGTGTTTTTAAGTTCCATTGCTTGTGTTGTGAATGACAAATCTATAAAGAACATACCTAAATTGGGGCAACTTAATCTGTAAATCACAGGCTTAGATCACATGTAATTTGTTGGCTGATTGTTCCAAAGATCATATTGCAAAGCTCCGTTTGATCTCTGAGCACCTTCTTCATAAAATGAAGCTTTTAAAAATTGGGATGACAGCTACACTGTGCAAGTTTGACTACAGGGATTCCATCCTCAAAAACCTGCAATCAGCTCTGAAAATATTTACTTAACAGTTCGTAACAAACAACATTTTGTTGGTAACAAACAACATTTGAGACATAAAGGCTTTAGTACCTTACTTCTGAGAGTATTAATTCACACATATTAAATGTTAAGTCTTTCAAATACTAAGAAATATGTTTAAAAAATAGGCTTGATATAGAGAGGATTTCTATTTTGACTGAGGACAAACTTTTGATGTAAACAGATATGCCAGCCAACTCTATTTTTGAGGTAAAGTTAAATTTCATAAAATGACAGGACTGTGTAGTTGAACATGTAGGACACAGCTGTGTGTTAGAAGATCACGGTATCTAGGTCTGCCATTAATCTCCTTTTGACTTTGCCGAGTGAACTATTTTCTCTACCACTCTGTATTTGCTGTCCAAGAGGTTAGATTGCATGCACCTTTCATGTGCTTCAGCCCCAGCCATGAAATATTCTTTCCTTGTCTGTATGGAACCTGTAGACGTTTTCCAAAGCCACCTGCACTATCAAATATGACACAGAGGTCTTTATAGTACAGAAATCAGAATCTTTCTAAGAATCAGTCTGTTGACTCCTGTCTTCCTTTTCATTCTTGGTTCTTTTTCTGGTCAGTAGGAATGGGAAAAAGCAGTGGGCGCATAACACCAGGAAAGGGCAGAACTGTCCTGCCAGACCTGTGTTTGATACCTACAGAAAAAAGAAAAGAGCTATGAAGGCGCAGTAGACTTAGCCTTAAACCTGTGAGGTCAACAGAGCTTCCAACATCTGCATTTACCAGGCTATACCATTAAAATACAGTGTTCATGTGGTATGAGTCTGAGGGGGACTGTCATACTATGCTTTACTGTTGTAAGAAAATGAAGTCACAGCAGCCAGCACTTACAGTCTTGTACAGTACAAGGTACAGCTGGACAAAGGTGTAAGTTCAGGATCCGAGCTGCTAGCATAGTATTAACACTTAGTAAAATAAGCACTGTGACACAGAGAAACAGGGTGAGATTTTAAAAAAAAAAATGAAATAAAGACAGACTTCAAGGACAAAAATGTTACTGTTACATTTGGCATGGCACAAATACATGTTACATATTTCGAATTTAAAAAATACCTAAATTCCATCTGACATTCCAATTGGGCAGACTATGTAACAATGTGAAAGCAATGCAAATTCTGCCAGCTTCACTGACTCATGCATTTTCACTTCTCTGAACTCAGGATAATTTATGCTGCTGATCTCTAGTTAAGCAGGATTTCACCTCCTGTATTCTCTTCCTCTTTCCCCTCATGTTGGCATAATCCTCTTTGGAAAAAAGTTATATATTTCCAGATGACGGATTGCAAAGTGATTCACCCGTTTTTCTCATTTAAACAGTAATACTTTCTCACACACACAACCAAACAGGAAGAGTGTCTCTACCTGACAGGGCCTAGCAGTCTCACTTCTGCAAAACCTTTTGTTTGTTGTATGAGAAGTGGACTGAATGTATGCTGATAGTACTGTAGTGTTCACTCTGTGTTCTGAAAAAAAATGGAGAATACCTTACAGAAGGATAGGACATGGGATATAGCTTTCCAGTATCTCCAAGTGAAATATCTATTATCCAGCCATTGCAAAACAAACAAATTGCTCTTTAGAGTTTTTTTATGAACTTGCATTCAAGTTCTACCTCTCAGAGAAAATTTTGATCAGAGCATACATGTATTACAAAGTGAAGCATGCTAAAATTTGCTATGCATAGGCACAGAATAAAAAAAGCCAAATACCTGACATTGATTTTTATTGATTTTTGTGTAAAACACAGTATATGGCAAAATCGATAAAAGCATTACTAATAATTTATAATACCCCTGTTCAGAGAGGCACAATAAACAAATTGCCAAGCACAACTACAAAGAGAGTATTGCACATGGGAAACATACTATGCTCACTGCAAGACACTACCAGCAAGGCATCAGAAACAATATATAGATATCATTGTCCAAGTCATTTCAATGTGTCACTTATTTTAAAGGCTACAGTTCAAGCAGTATCATGTATTGATACAGTATCAGTACTGCACCATTGCTCGTTACATTGACAGAAAGTACTACATGAACAGCCAAGAAATAAAAAAACTTGTGTATTACGATACGCACTGTCTGAAAGGAACTATGTACACACATCCATAACCACTTCATATATGAAAATAATATACTGAAAAATTAAATCTGTCTAATTTTTGTGCACCTGATTAATTTTCAGAGCAAATCTTCACATTCAGAGGAAAAAGCTGTTTCATACCTATATTCGTATCTGTGAAATCTATAGCCTCTTGGGAACTCACTGCTTTATATTAATTAAAAATTTCCCTTAGTGCGAGTTGGGCGGCATGTACAGCTAATAACAGACAGACACACTATTTTATAGGCAATTGATGCCAAATAAAAATATAAATGTACTTTCTCACATTGGCACAGCATATAATGCACAATATTGGAACAAAAAGTTAACCGTGGCACCAATTCACAGTAACCATTACCACAAGCTAGATATGCAAAGAACTTGTAAAATAATTACAAAACAATTAATCTCTAAATAGTTCAAGAACGTAGGTGTTAATTAACTTGTACATAGTTGCCACAGTTAATAGAAATGTAAGGTAAAATTAAAGACACATATGGAACTTCTAACAGAATTGGACTTTAGACAATGTTAAGAAAGAATACCTTATTATTCATAGAAAACAAAAAAGCTGTTTCTAAATACATAGAGGTCTCCATTTTCTAATCTGATGTGTACAGTTCTGTATTACATATTAAGCACTTTTTCTTTTTACTGAACAGTAATGAAGAGGAATGAAGCTTATTTCATTATTCATTTTTTAATTAGGCAAGTAATTTATAGAAAGCTACACAAAAATATAACAGATTATTCCTCAAAATATGTATTTACTCTACTAAGTAACTAAGACATCTAAATTAATTTAATTGTTTATATTGAGGCAATTGAAATTAAACTTACAGCCTCAGGTCTTTTTCTAATGAGAAGTCCTAAGGTGAGTTCCACAGAACTAAACATATGCATGATGTGAGACCTAATGTCTAGCAAATGCATGAGTGTCACTTTACTTTCAGACTTAACAATGTGTTGTTAGAGTGAACTGGTCCTAGAAGAACACTACAGAATATTAAATCTCAAGTTAACTTGTTATTTCATTTAGAAGTAAAATACATGGCCTAGCGGGAAACCATATGTTGTTCTGTAGTACAAATATTTCACAAAATGTCTTCATATATTTGATCTAAAAATATAATCTATTTATTAATACTTTAATATTTCAACCTTTCAAGTAACTTATAAAATCAACACACGTTTTTAATTTTCTACTCACACAGTTTGAAAAAAGGCGCAATACATCATTATTCTCTCTAAACACCTTTGGCAGCTCAAAATTTAACAGTTTAAATATTTTTTAAGGAATTTAATGATGAAATAACTTTTTTGCATACAAAAGTGGGTCAATACATTTCTGTGATGGCATTAGAATACAATACATGTGGACTTTGACAGTAATTTTCAATTAGTACAGTATTTTATTTCTGCAACTTTATTATTATTGCATCAAATGAATTAGATAATTCTAGGGAACACAAATGTTAAGTACCTAGCAGCATATTTAGTTTTGAAATATAACCAGATTGTCAATGGTAATGGCTTCTGCCCTAAATTTGTTCAGAGGTATGAAAATCCACTCTCACTTACACCAGCCCATTCTAGTGATTTTAATCAGGTTCTGTTTACAGGATTGGCGTGGAAGGTAGCATGTATTTATTGCATTAAAATTCTCCAAGACTTTGTGTAATCTAAGATTTTTAAAATTAATTTTATTTAAAGGATTTGAAGCACGAACGCCCAAGCTTTTGTGGTTTCCCTTTGTAATAACAGAATAGGAAACAGACCAAAAAATTGTTACATAAATTCTGCAAACCTTTCAAAAAATGCACAGCTTTCTGTATTGGAATGTATTTAATAGACGGGCAAAGTTAGAAGTTGTAATGGTCAATTCTTCATTTTTATGTCAAAATCTCATTTGTATAGTTTATGTTACTATCTCCAACAATGACAGGTTTTCACTTAATGTTTGATGAAATAAAATTGTGCTTGTGTAGTCCCACAAGTATCACTGAAATATCTACATATTGCAGGAGGGACAGTAAAATTAGTACTTTGAAACTGACTTGTTTTTGGAAAAAAGAAGGAATGCAAACTTTTCATAAAAATCGGATAGATTTATGAAACCTTTTTCCCCTTTCCATCTTTTCCTGTAAAAAACTGGGAATGTTTCACATTTCTAAAAAAGTTTGATGAATTTTCCAAGGATGCAGGCATTAAATACAATCATTCAGATGCAGCACCTGTCTCAATTAAGTCCTAAATTACTGGTTTTCAAGATACTGAGAGGTTATGTCAGAAGAAAAATCACTGTATGCATGCCAAGTCTCAAAGACCTTAGTCTGACCAGTTATAACTTATTACTGTTCACCTTTGAAATAATGGTGAAATAAAATGAGTTTTCTCTCTCAAGTTGCTTCTCCCCCTGGTATCTTAAAAAGAAGGATAAAACCGAGTTTTCCAACTATTTGAAATTGAAAATTTGTGAACTGAAAAAAACTTCTCAAATTTCTGTTGACACTGATGAAATATATAGTTGAATATTTGTTTCAAAAACGCTTTCACAAACCTCAGTTTACAAAGAGAACTCACTGACATCTCATTCAATACAAAACATGTTTAAAAACACGTAAGAAATGCCTGCATTCTGGAAAACACCATGCAAAGATTTTATTTCTCATCTCTAGACTTGAATATGTTTACAATGAAAGGAAGTTTAACCTTCTCTTTATTTGCAACAAACCTGGAATATACATAGGCTTGATCTGTACGTTTAGAGAATACGGACACTACAATGAAATTAAAACTTTTGTTGATTTTTTGAATTGAAAATTAAATTAAGGACAACTAACACGAACACTTTAGGTTTAGGTTGGTGTGACTTGGGGCAGAGTTTCATTCTAGATTCTTCTTGTTCTGTGGAGCTATCAGTTTCACTACAAATAGAGATAATGAGATTTACAGGACTAGTGATGTTTAAGGATAAATTCAGTCTTAAGTACTGTGTATGTCTGATGTATCTTATCAATGTCAAATTCTTGCAAAGTTATAAATGATAAGTGAAGGTTCAGCTAAGAAAGTCAGAGATCCTAAACGGTGCAAATATAGATAAGAAAAATATGATTTCATACACATAAAGAAAATTAGAACCAAATACACATTCTGATTCACTGAAATGAAGGTTTTGCTAATTAGGACTAGACTGAAGGTACAAGTTGAGTTTGGCTTATTTTTTAGAGAACAGTAGAACCTGAAAAAGCAGTAATAATAAATAATTCTGAATGTTCTTTTGAATCCCACAGGAAATGCAAATGCCAAGTTTTAGAGATAAATTAATTTTTAAGAATATTAATTGTTTCTCAAAAATTCAGGCGTATCCCAGAGAGACTTGTTGTAAAAGTAAGACTTTTATATAAAAATAGAAGACTGGATTTGAACAAAAAAATTACTACGAATTTAAGACAGACTCCCGGAAATTAATACATAATAACTGAAACTCCAGTGTAGAAACATAAAGAACATAAGTATTGTGATGCTTTCCTGTCGCACCAACATACCGGAAGTCTCACAGTGAAAATAGATTTTTATTGTTGCAGATATCTCAGGTGGTTTGGTATTTTTCTTTTTTTTTTTTTTCTTGTTTTTTTCTTAATATTTTGAAATAATTCTAAAATAAAAACATAGTTGCACACATATCTGCAAGTCTTTCTGTACATGTATACCACTTTTGAATTTTCATTATATGATGAATGGAAATAAAGATATGCCAAAGGTCTAAATTCTATGTGACATTTTAAAAAAATGGTTACCCTGTTAGTACAATACCATTCACATACAAGATGTACAATTACACCACTATTGAAACTGGTTTTGCATATTCAAATCATGGAATGGTGTAAAACCACACACAAATAAATATACCATACATGTGCAATACATCATTACAAATTAATTTAAGTTGTTTCAAAACCTGATTATTTCCTAAATTAACCCTATTAGTCTATATTCTGCACTCACTAACCTAGAAGTGTGGTTTCAATAAAAGAAACATTGCCAGAAAATGTGGTATTAATACCACATTCTTACACATACAGTCTAAGACTGTATGGAAACATGGAATTATGGATTATGATAAAATAATGTTGTGATATAACTGTGCAAAGGAGCATTAAAAAATTCTGATTTCATAAAACTCGTCCCTCTGTAATTCAAAAGAAAAACATTTTTGTAGTTATCTGAAGTCTTATAGTCATAAATTTATCATAGTTTGGTTGAGAGCTTGTACAATATGCCAAGCAAGTCCACAGTGACTTCGCTAAACTCCTAAAAATACAAGTTTGTGACCACAAAACACCACCCAAACACCTGTAATAGTGCTGACAAATACTAGTCTACCATCACATCACAGTTATCCTTTCCGGGGAGAGCTGTGGAACAGACCCACTTGCTTCTTCTATAACATGGCTTCTCTCCCATCCTCTTCGAATTCTCCTCAGTTTCCTACTTACACATGGCAAAAGTAAAATGATCTTACCAAGAATTACAATGGAAGGCAGAACAAGGGCAAGAACAAAATTTGGTGGTGTATAAAATCTGTAATACTCTTCTTCAAAAGCTCTTTTCCATCCATAAACCAGTACATGGAAAGTACTTATAAGCAGAGCAACATATCCAAGTGTAGACTTCGGAAAAAGAGAAAATGGAAAAAAGAAGAGATAATAGTACTTGGTCCTTCATCTGACAGCTCTAACCCATTATTTTAACATTTCTATTAGACATCATATTAAAATCTCCTACCGATACACTATTTTAAACTAGCAATATGTGATTTTAAGTTCACATGTTCCGAAAAATACAGACTGAAAAGAACACCGATATACAATGTATCTCTTCTGCTAGCATGTACAGGCCTTAGACAAAGCTGAAACGAAGATGTCGTTTGCCCAAATCTTAAATCGTGGAAGTCAACTTCAGGATATGTATGCGAATAGGGAACAATCCCAGTGACGTAACTGGAACAACACTGGTTGTGATTGGAAATTAAGTTCCCCGTTTCTTAATTATGAGGGTAGATCACTTCAACACTTGTGATTATGGAGCAGTGCAATTCTGCTGAAGGAGGTCTGGGCCTAACACTCCAGATTTTTGTCACTCTGAGAGGTGGAGTCTGCTTCTTCCTCACAATGGTCAACATCTACCTGTCTGAAGTTAGCATAAACCATAAAAGGTAAGCTTTCTCTGTCAGCTCTTGCCTCCTGGTTAATGGGAGTATCTGGACTGCAGGACTTGGGCACAATGGCACAAGGCAACAATGCAGTTTATAATAAACGGGTAGTGCTGGATGAAACATGAAGCAGAAGGTTCCTACAGCACTCTGCAAGTATGCCACAGAAAGTAGCGCTAACAGCGGTAATATCTGTGAATCTACCCTTTTAACAACCCAGTATTTGTATTGCTCTGCAGACAATGTTACATGTATTAATATCGACTTTCTCAAACTATGGTAAAAACCAGACTACTATTCTTTGAATTCTGGTAGTGAATAAATGAAGAAAAACTCTTTTTGGCCAAAACTGATATAATGAATAACTTGGTTGGAAAATATTTGTAGAAAATTATCAAAACAGAGAATGAATGGTAACTGGCTACTGAGCTTTGGATTAATTCCAGTAACACAGAGGCAAAGAAAAATGCTTAGGCTAAGGTACTGTAATAGTTGGTGAAAGAATTAATTCTTTCTACTTCAAGATTAACCAGTTTCTAGGGAAAGGAGAATGTGTAAGAAAACACCATTTTCAAGGATTCACTGATATAATGGTATTAAAAGGAAAATACTTTTAATTTCTAGAGTTGGTACCGTGTTTTTTAACCTGTCAATATTTATGCATTTTTTGGCTGATGGTTTCAGAGACAAATTGGTATGTTTTTGGTGTGCTGCACACTTTTTTAAAAAAGAACAGTTTGCTCACAAAATAAGAAACAGAACAATCAGACAACCACCAGTGGATATGAAAATGGCATATGGAGTATCTGAACGGAAGTTCTGGCAAGAAATACGGGCAGCAAAACAATACTATAAAATCTGATACTTGAATACGTTCTTGCAGATTTTTGCCAGTACGACTTTCCTGAATTCATTGCTCTTACATCACTCCCAGCAGAGAAAAGGGCACAAGTGAATCATATCCCTCATTTCCTTATCAGGCTTACTTCTGAGAACTATAACAACTCTTGAAAAACAAACAAGAGGGAAATGTTCTATAGACTCTTCTCAGGTTTTTCAAAAAAAGTTTTTAATGCTTATTTAAATTCCATCTGCAAACTACAGTTTTGAGACAACTATGATATTTTTCTATCTAATGGTCAAAATAGAAGATAAGAAGTACATCAGTACATTTGTCAATAGATTTAGAACTAACAGCACAAGGACATTAAAAACATATGATGCACCTCTATTAAGATGGTGGGTTTTTTTGCCCTGTGGAAAGTTGCCATATGATTTTTTGAAATGTTGGTAGGGCATGTGCTAGTATGTACTGGACCATTTCAACTGCTCATTTAAAATTTTAGAACAAAGACATACTTACAGGAGCTTCTGTTAGCCACTGATGGTATTTTCTTCTACCAGGCCCCTATTTGCTGTATTTCTGTGCTGTACTTTTGACAGTAATAACACTGCTTAGCTAGGAAGAGGATGTCCTCCACACAACTTAGCATTCTACAGCCTTTGGTTTGTTTAGTTAGGGCAGATCTGCACTAGAAAGTTCAATTAAGAGCATTTATCCTAGCTTGCAGATACTGTCAGTGACTTTTCCAGAAGTACAAGCAAGACTGGCTGCCTTTGCTATTTCAGTAAAACCCCACTGCTGGAAACTGCGTCAGTACAAAACTTCTGTCTTTGTTTCAAAGACTTGATTTTTCTGTACCTGAAAATGTTCAAAGACTACAGTAACGGCTGCGCAATAGTAAAATGAAGAATCTCAGAACTGACTCACGCAGGGTTGGACAAAAAGACATCAGCTAGTGCAGGAAAAGGCACTGCTGGGCAGGTGAACAGTAAAAATAAAATCAGTTGGTAGCACTGCATCATACTGTAAATCTTGGCCAGTGGTAGTATAAGAAAGCCATATTCCAAAGTTGACCACCCCTATGGATGCTAATGTGAAAATGATTCAATTATTGAGAAATAAGTTATGATTGTGCTGTGGGAGTTATTAATTACTAGAAAGCAATCAGTTTAATATTAGAAAGGTGAGACAGGTGCTACCATTCTGGCATGCAAAGTTATTTTGTTGTGCACAGGTTTATGACCGGACTATGTGGACGATGGAATACAGGGATTAAAGACAATAGATTTCCTGAAACGTAGTGGTGCTTCAGATGCATTATACATACTGCATTTCTGTCATCATTTCCCGGCTTCTTAAAACAAAAAAAGAAAGAGATGAGTAAGTCTACAAGAACTAGAAGATCTTACCACAGGGAGGCCAGGAGAGGCACAGTATGCTAACTTTTGTAAGAGCAAAGGCCTTTTGAAAGCAGAAGGAAGGGATGTTTTTCGTTCACTGGTAAATTCACACTGGTGAGTGACTAGCAGTATCAGTTGTGAGTCTTGGGAACCCTTTGACTAGACTCTAGGATGGCTGCTGGGAAAAGGCAAAGAACATCTTTGGTTGCTTTGCCTCCTTATCATCCATAATACTGTGTTTCCTGGAAGCTGTCATAGATTAGCGCATTTGCTGTGGACTCTCCAATCTTTTAGCTTTTCTCTAAGTCTTCCCTGTTCTTTTCTTTTCCTTCCTAATCAAAGCCAGGTTTTTAGCCAATGTGGGAGATTCCCAGATAATGCCACGGATAAACTGAACAAACTGGCACTATCTGGGGTAAAGAAAAAAAAAAGTGTTAGAGGAGTGGGAAAGATGCAGGAGAAAAGTCCCTCAGATGAATGTTACCAGGAAGACATGCACACAAATCTGCTGTGGGACAAATCTGCTTTAGGAATTTCTACCTTCTTAATGGTCGAGTAGTTCCAAGCAATCTATATATACAAAAGGTATTTTCCAAAGCCTACATTTATGCAAGGTATACTTCAGATTCTGCCAGAAACAGGATACTGCTGCACTTAAAAACAATTAGCAATTCTGGCTGGAAACTTACCCATAAATCTGTTAAATACTCAGGCCTCATTGTTCTTTACTTTAGGGGAAAAGTATCATATTCCTGTGGGAGAAGCAAGGCAAGGTAAGTCTTCCTCAAAGTGTGTGTGAAAGAAAAGTTTTAGTAACACCAACTATAGGATTGTGGCAGTAGACAAAAGGAATGTCTATAAAAGATTGGCATCCTACTACACAGATGGCAGATTTGCACTGATTTTTGCTAATAAACTTAAAAGCTCAGCTTTCAAAGCCAGTCTGATCTGTCCATTGCCACCTTGGGTGATGTGCTTTGGCACTGAACTCTTAGACTGGAAAACAAAAGTGGTAGTAGTAATTTATGCTTACATTATATATTTACAGTTTTACCGCCTTCAGAAGACTGAAAAATCCAGTGCAGCACTGCTTGCAGACAACGCTCTTCATTTCCGTGTATTTTATGTGAACAATCAAGGACTGGTCTTAATGTCTTTTTCTGTTTGCAGTATATTGGTTTAGGCTAGTTATTCTGCCTGCTGTGGCAAAACACAAATTCTTTTTTTATTTCTTGCCTATGTCTACCTATATGTTTAGAAAAGAAGAGTAATGAAGTGGTGTTTAAGAAAACAGATGCATCGGTTTATCAGCACCAGCTTTTTTCCTGTTTCCTTCTTCAGCAAGCTCCAATTCTGGCTCACGTTAAGATGCCTGCAAAGTTTCATGCCAAGTTTTTGTCCTCTAGGATCTTCTACTGAGCAAATTCTTCATCACTGTCTGGTTCTGTGGCTCCTCAATCTGGAGGTTATGAGTGTTTCTCTCTGAATCATGACGAAGTAATCAAATATTTGTTTTGTACAGTGGTCAGCTCTGTACTGCAGCAACTCCAGATTTTCTGCTGCTCTCAGCTCCAGGTAGGGCTGACACAGTAACTTCCTTCAGCATCATTATTCAATCTTCTCGTAACTCCCTTAATTCATATTCATACTCTGAAGGAATGAGAGGAGCCTGAACTGCTTCTCCTCTCAAAGTCCTTTTCCCTTGATCAAGCAGGCTGGAATTTTTGGGACTGCTGACATCTGTGGCGTGAAACTAGGCTACGTAAGATGGAGGCATCTCCAAAATACTTGGGGATATCAAAACCAGCAATGATTACTGGGCAAAAGCCTTTGCAACTGGAGTTTCTTTACAGTATTAGGAAGACTGTAGGAGATCTGTTTGAACCACTGTAGGTAGGGGAGATTCTGCTCAGGACTTATACAACTAAAGCAAGGGTAGAAAATAGTCTACACTGTATATGTTAATAATTTGTTAATCCTAAACTCAGATTTTCCTAGTAGGACTCAAGAATGAGTATGTGTTAGAGGTAAAACTCTTTAGAAGAGGCCAGACCCTTATTTTGATGAAACTGTATTTCCTAGGATACTATATTTACTAGGAGCAAACTAAGATAAATCATATTTACTAAGAGCAAGTATGCTGTTCTCCGTGGGAAGTGCTGAGGTGAGAAACTGTCCGAGTGCGCTCACTAACTGATTCTTCATCTCTCAGGTACAACACAAATTCAGGAATTATTATGGCAAATAATCTGAGACTGAGGACTAAAGCTACAGACATACTGCTTTTCCCAAAGGAAAACGCTGGGTTTGTGCCTGTAAGTCATCACTGGATAAAGGCATCATCTCACACAAGAGTGAATACACCTTTTCTCCCTTTTGCACTAACATTTTACATCACCAAACAGTAGTACTATTGTCTCTGCACAAAGACCTTTGGATGGCTGGGATGTTGTAACAATAAAAAATGGGTATTTACTTCCTCTAAAGGCTTAAAAACAAAAGCAAGAATTTACAGTTCTGTCAGAGGAACTCTAATTTGAAAATTTTTTCAGCAAACTTTTTGTACGCCTAACTGGAGTCTTCCACCAAGGGAAACCCCAGGGGAAGGGAATACACTACTTTACAGACAGAAGACCTCTGAGAACTACTTCCAAAGAATGTTCCCCATCACTTCCTTTAAAACACCTGTAAATTATGAAGTTCAACTCAAACCCTGAACAGTAAAGTCAGTGCCTGTTTTCTGAAGGTAGGAATTTGTAAACGGTGTCAGGATTAATGATTAGGCAATATTATTACAGCGCCTACGCTGAGAAAATGTTAATTGGAAGTGACGGAGTTAATACTAGAGTACTGAACCCAAAGTCAGAGAACAAAACAGAACATAACAAAACCTAAAACTGTATGCACACAGTTAGGAAATTTATCACAGGACTGATTTCTAATAGAATTTCATATCAGTGACTGCTGCCTAAAAATAATGGCAGTTTTGTCTGGAAGCAAATATTAAGTTGTTTATTAAAGTCTATATTTCTTTGTATTTTACTAATGGGTATTTTCAGCTAATGGGAATAATGTAGTTGAGAGCTGTATTAATTCCCACACAGTGGAGGGGAAGCAAAACTGAATCAGTGACACCACAGCTGTCAGGGGGCTGTGCAAAAAGAACTGGCAGGACAAATTAAATTTCAACAATTGTGTGCACCTACGTATAGTAGTATCTCATCAGTATCATTACCTTTAGCAAGTTTGTCCAAATTTATCTTATTTGAAGTTTCTAAGAAATTCTATCAGTGGAAAAGGAATAGATTAGTGCTCGCTTGGTCTTAGCTATGTTGGTTATTTAAGACCAAGAAGTGTAAAATGCAAATTCCTATTATAGCACTCATGAAATGCTTAATGTGCCTTCGAGTTAATGTATCTGCTGAGTAAGGACATGTTTTTATTAACTTACCATAGAGAGAAAAAAACCAAAGCGCTCATCGTGTTGCAAAGTGCTTTTGTTCATCATGATCACGGAATTCTTGTAAACAACAAAACCCATTTATTTAAAAAGTAACACACCTGAATAAAACTGAACTCCCTCCAGTTTAAGGCACTGTTTACTGAAGGGATGGAAGTTACCGCCAGCAAAGAAAGCAACCCAAGGCTCATTATTCCAAAGGAGATATACATTTCAATTCGCCACACTTCTTCCTCATTCCAAGAATTTTCAACATTTGTATGAACCTGATGAGAGAGCAGAAAGGAAGCACTTAATTCTACAGAATACTTAAAATATCAATGGAGTTATTTTGATGAGTAAAAATCCACAGCCATAGGACGATTGTAAAACGGAGTCAAATATTTCAGAGGTTTCCTCATGTCTTGGAGAAAAACAACTATTTCCTTAGAGCTGGTATTGACTGTTGCTTGATTAAAAATATGTTAAGCGTGGAAACCTAGATGAGTTGTTAAAAGAAAATGTAACAATCGTGTTATGAGAGCAGATAAATCTGCACATTCCTATATATTGTAGAAAAGTAGCTGTAATCTTCAGAACCTGGAAATTTAAATTCTGTAACATAAATTGAGTAAACCTGTAATTTATTTTTAGTTTGTTACATTTAGAAATAATATAGCATAATTTCCTGTTTTTGCTTCAGCTCCCTATGCTGAGTCCAAGTTATTTTGCCCCTTTCACTGGACACCAGATACATCCAAGATTTTTCTTGTTAGAGAGCTATACCAGAAAAAACACAGAAACAACTTAGGTCCTTAACAATTAAGAGGCTTAGATAGTAAATTCTTTTTCTACTTTCAGGTGAATTATTGTGATATGGCATGTCTTGAAAGAGGCTCACTGGGAATTCTAGCAAGTGAGAGTTTTACAATACTGTTAAAACCAAGATAATTTCTTAGTAATAACATCAGTGGGTCCTTTACTAAGTGTGAACAATTACATTTTCTTGCTGCCTTTTATAGTTTTACTCTTCCTGCCTTTCTCTTAAGGCTGATCTTTCATGCTAGCCCTTTTAGAATTTGTGGACCCAGTCCCTGTTAATCTGTTCCATGTGATTTGATCTCTTTAGTTTGCTTTTTTTCCCTGTTCCGTAACATCTCTCTTTCTTGTAGATTTTAGGTGCTGAATGGCAATGCTGCTTTTCTGTCACTTTAAAGGTGACAATAAGCTACCTCACTGATGGACAGGAGCATCAGAGTCTCTTCTAATGGATGACAGATTTGACAGAAGTTGTTCCAGGGTTATGCAAGGCCAATTGCTCCTAGAAACTGTAAATCAATTTCTATTGCCTGGAATAGATGACGTTCACAGACTTTTTAAAGAATAAAATACATTTACCACTGGTCCAAAATGTTAAAAAGTAACAGCATTCTCATTTTGTAAACACCTGTAAGCATTATTACAGAATCTACCCTTACACTTTTTTCACACTTGTAAATACACTTACGATACATATACTTCCCCCAGGTTAAGTATACATAGTATACACACTTCAGAAACTCAGAATTTTCTTGCTGTTGCTTTTATCCAGTCTATCCTAACATACTCCTTATTTATAATACTATCAGGGATTTCAGTGGGACACATCCTTGATTCCCCCTACCACACAAACTTGACTGCAGCTTGACCCACGAGGTGAGCACAATGCACAGATGTTTCTTTTAGCCTCTGTTCTTATTCAGCATTAGCTATACATAAGATACGCCATAACATTCTCTGCTGAAAACGGTGGAACAGATTAAGAAAACACATATATTGTATTCACAAGCCATATGCATACAGCCAAGGCATTTTTGGCTTACTGAACCAAAGATTAGCTTACCTGTTGATATGCCATATTGAGGAACAAGTATCGCTCCGACCTCCTCATAGGTAAGCAGAGGCTGTATGCCACATGCACTGTTGCAAAGAAAAAACTGAGCAGGCCAAGCTGCTTTCGACACTGAAGCCAGTTGTCCAGCCAAGGTGGAAATCGCCTATACTTAGTACCATAGTACAGCTGATAAACTGCTGCAATAAGTCCAGGTAAATACACTAGAGAAAGTAAAGTCATAGCAACAACTGGTAGAGTCTTGTTCACAATCTCAATAGGGATCTTGTAAAAGTCACTCTGCTGATTTCTCATGTACGGATGGATTACGTCCCTGATGAACGAATAGATGAAGAAAAACGTTGCCAGGCTAATGGCAATCACTACAGGCCCCTTCCACAGCGTGAACAGTCGCAGAGGTAAATTTTCAATTTCTCTCGAAGATGACAATGCCCCGAAATCAACAGGAATAAAACTGAGCTGGCGGGCAAGCTCAATAACTTGGTGGCGAGCCTGAATGTTGTTACTGCATATATAAACCTGTTGCGAAAGTCAAGTATATTGTCTGTAGTCAGAGGCAAAGGTAAAAAGAAACCCAACCACAAAAAGTCCTTAAGGGCCTCCAGGACAAAGCCACAGCACTACTGCTAAAACTGTACACTCTTATCCAAGCTTATATCATCAAGATGAGAATGAAGCCATCTACAAAAGCAGTCAAAGCAAAAACACAAACACTGATTCAGCAACAGAGTAACCAAAACTTTTTTTTTTTTCCTTGGAGTTATTAACGAGCTGACTGTGGCATGCCCTGGTCATCTGCACACTGAACACACCCCCCTCCCCGCCCTGGCCACTGAAACGTCTACAGTACTGGATTGAACTTGAAACAATGGCTAAAAACAATTCAGAAAACCGAGTCTTTCAAAGATACAGGAATCTGGAATGATGATGGTAAAACAGCTCTACCATAAACAGAATGCCAAGCAGAGCACTGCGTAATCTCTCCATATATTACAATTTTAGCTTAATTTCAGATTTCTACAAAAATTGAATGTTTAATAGACAAAAACTAGTAACCAAACAAAAACTCCTTCTACCGGTCTATTACAGAGTGAAAGAAATGCACTGCTATGAAGTAGTTTAAAGTTACTTTAAAATTTACAGTGGTCAATAGTTTGTCCGACACTGCTGATCATCCACATTAGAACAACCATGATCAGTTTCGACAGAAGTTTATTACTTACAGTCCAGCACTATTCTGAAAGGGCATAAAAATAATACGGTGAGATTATTTGTAAAATTATGCTAATTCTATATCAAGTGCCTTCTAATTAAAGTCTACCAAGTGCCTAAAAACTCAACTTAGTCTCCAGCAGTTCAAGTTACACCAGTCATTTCTCAAGCATTTCTGAGTCCATGAAGTTGTGAAGGACTGGCTCCTTGCATGGGCTTAAATCCTTTGTATCACTTCAGCAAAGCGCAAAAACCTTAAAGTTGCCTTTTCTATATGTAGGATGGATTTGGGGAACATACTAGGAAGGAATTTGACCATGATGTTCCCAAGCAGTCCTTCATCAAATGAGTGATTACTTAGAAACATACGTGCCACTTTCTGTTTCCTCGTATTTATGATCCTGGGACATTTGAAAGCTAGATAATTCTTTTAATTCACTTTGCCGTTGTGTTGAATGCAAGCATTTATAGAACAGCTGACTCCTTAGCCCTGGGATCAGGACCTGAGATTTCTGTGCACCTCTTTCAATAGTTCATTCTCTGTAAACAAATACTGAAACTAAAATATACTAGGAATGACTGCCTCTATTCCTGTATAGAGCATAAGGATAAAAACTAACATATTTCCTACAGCAGACATTAAGACCCACCTCTACTCCTCTGCCTGTAGTCATCTAAAGGTCAGCTGTCTAGTCTAAACTAGTATCCACACTTCCTCTGCAATCTTTAAAGATCAACAGGTATCCTAAGGGACAATTTGGACCACTTACTCTGTATGTCTTACAGTGAGGTGAACTAGACTCTGAAAGTTTTGTTGGCTACTAAAACTAAAGGCCCAACATTTTAGGTAGTCAGGCAGGATGAATCCCATGAGTTCTGGCTGCTTACATTCAGTTCCTGTCATTTTCATCTTACAAACAAGCTAAATTAATTAAGAAAATTAATATAAATATAATGTTTACCTGTCTGCTGGCATCCTTTGGTCCTGATTGCAGTGACCATGCTGAAACAACATTGAATCCTTTGACAACGAGGGAATCTGGGAAAAGCGATGCCAAATACTCTGCATTGGAGTCCGGATATTGGTCTACTCTGGTATTATTGCTGACATCAATCAGAATTTTACCAGCGAGTAAATGCTTGAGGTCCCACAAAGAGGCATAATGTTCTCTGTGTATGGCTACAAAAATGATGTTTGTTTTTGTTACTGCATCTTCATGGTGAGTGACATCAACCACATGAGGAAAGAATTCAGCAGCAAGTTTAGGACTTCTGCTTCCTATGACCACGTGGTACCCGCATTTGATAAGCCTAATTGTCAATGATTTAGCGAAGTCTCCACTTCCAATGATGCCTATTGTGACCTTGCTGGCATCCTTGATGCCATTGGCAACATTTGGTAGAAAAGTTTCATTAAGGTTCTTAGGACTTCCCATCATAGAGATTGATTCCATACTTCCAAGACACCAAACAAACCTATAATGTCTTCTTCTGAGAAGGGAAAAAAAAAAAAAAGAAAGCAACAAAAGGAAAAATGCAGCATCATACAATTTTGCCAGACATTAGAATCCACAGACGTCTCTGAGAGCAAAACCTGTCGTTCTAAGTTTCATGTTACATTTTCTCCTTAGTAAAGTGCACGCTAACCAATTCTGTCTTGCAATGTGTCAGTTAGAAACACAAAATACTTCAAGCATTTCAGTCTTACGGTTACCGAAGTAGACGGTATTTTTTCCATCTTTGCCTATTGCCTATATCCCACTGCCCTTGTGTTCCTGAAACTAGTGGTCAATGTAATAATGAGAAGAAACACGTAAGAAAAACTAGATAATTATGGAAAATATTAGGAGATGGTTGGCCTGCGGCTGGCGTAAGGAAAGTGAGTTCATGGAAGCTGAATTTCATTAAAAGCTTATGCAGGCTATTATTGTGGTATCCTAAATTGACCAGGAAGGAAGGGATGCAAAAGTCTCAAAGCTGCGAATGTCATGGCTACCACAATGACACTGACATCGACTTGACATAATCACCTGTCATCTGGGGAAATGGATCCAATGACAGAGACAACAAGAGAAATTTAGCAAGGCCTATTCACAAGATCACTGCTAGGTCAGACGGCTAGGTCTAGCTACGGACGTACAAGGATTAACTGCGGGTGCACAGGTAAAGAACTCAAGGGCATGAGTCACAAATACATCTAATGGAATTTTTCTTACCAGGCAGAACAGATAAATTCTGGAGACAAACACACGGGACATCATTCCACGAAAAGTAAATGGCAGGAAGATAGACATTTCATGCAATAATGAAGGGAAGGAAGTTTTAGGACTCAAATTCAGTGCAGTAAGGTAGGTTTTGAAGAACAGAGGCTAAGGCTCACAGACAATTAAAAGACACACTGCCATTGCTTCGGAGAGAGGAAGTCACAGAATCACAGTAAAGCTGTAACAAAGACAAAAAGACATAAAAAACCAATGAAACAACCCCCATGGGAGAAGTTTTCCCGTGAAACCACAGCTACGACACCGTTCTGCACTGCAGAACACAAATGAGTTCTGAAAATGAAGAAAGCAACGACGAAAGGCAGGCTAAGAAGGAGCAAAGAAAAACTAGGAGGTTGCTGTCTTAGAAGCAGTCAACAGCAGCCCACATAGGAAGGAGGGGCTGAATGAACCGCATCCTGAGCCATCATCCAAGAGCGGACTAATCACCGGCGAGGGAACTTCACCCAGCCATCAGCTAGGAATACAGCATGTGTGGTGAAGAACCTGCCACAATTAAAAGTAGCTTTGTGTTTCAGAAGTTGCAGGAAGCTACTGGAAGAACTTGCACTTTTCATTTCAGCTTTGACTAGAAATTAAGAACTCGCTGAAACTGGACTGAATCTCTAAAGACAGGAAGTAATACGTGAAAGTGACCACAAAATCAGTATTGTAAGAAAAGACTCTAACAGTGGATCTTTTGGGCAGAGGCAGATCACACAGATTTTGATGCTTGCACTGAAAAAACACTGACTTCTTTCTTACCATATGACCTGAAACATATGTAAAACATGACCAAAGCACCGGTATTTCTAGTACCTGGTTCACGACCAGGAACATAACGAGAATAGCTCATATTTTGATCAGATAAGAAGCAGACATCAGCTGTATATGACAGAACATGTATGCTTTCGCCATGAAATTGCAGAGGCCCATTTCAGTTCATGCCACGTGCCATGAAGGTGCAGCACAACTTGGAGATAGAAAGGGAACCGCCACGAGGAAATGGATTACCGGTACCATTTAACCACACTGCAACCTACTTTCAGTTTTTGTCCAAAGGATCCTTAGGAGAGTGATCATCAAGGATTTGATTACGACAAATTGCTCTGGGAAGCTGAATTTGGCCCACTGGCCAAAGTTTCTCACTGCCTGTTCTAAGGAGACTGAGGAACAGAATAAAACTAACAGACTTAGTAAAAGACATTTCAGGGAATAAGAAGAGATGGAATAGATCAGATAGCTAGAAGTCGCTGAAATGGACTATATTAAATACACAATTGCAATTCAGAGGAAAGAGAGTGTATAAGACTATTTTAACTGCATCAGAAGAGCTTTAATAACCTGAAAAATAACACAAAAAGTGGGAAAAAAAGGGTTGGGTGTGTGCATGGCTAAGGAACAGTACAAAGCAACAATACAATGTAGGGATAAAATCAGAACAGCAATGGTACAGAAATGAGTTATCGCTAGTGAAGGACATAAAGAGTAACAAGTAGAGGTTCCATAAATACAATAAAAGACAGAAAGCAAAAGAGGGAAAGGCAAAAAATATAGGTGACACGAAGCAGGACAAAGTGTTAAGTATCTTTATTTCAGCCCTTGGCAGAAATGTTAATTGTGAATACATATTTAATGGAAAACCTTTTACAAGGAGACAGAGGTGAGGTCAAAGAGGAAAAAGGTTAAGTTAAGAGTCAAGGATAAGAGAAAGATTTTCACGTCAGGCGATGCTTACACAATTCACCCTTGATGGTCAAAATGCTGACTGAGGGGACACCTTCAGAACTCAGAGAGGACGAGAGAGGCAAACTAGCATGCATCTCTCAAGGAAGGACTGAGGAAAGTAAAGACTGTTAGCCTAACTTCAGCCTCTGGACAGATTTCAATGAAGTTATTTAGCAATAAACTTGCAAATAGTTAGATGGGAAGCAGATGCTAAGAAGCAGCTAAGGTGGGTTGTTCAGGAGCAGACTGCAACAAAACTAACCTTCTTTTACAAAATCTGGCCTCAGAGATAC
>VXBW01006173.1:0-13831 GCA_013400375.1 Thinocorus orbignyianus | reverse complement strand
AAAAAAAAAAAAAATAGTAGGAGTGATAAAAATTTGACATTTGCCCTTAGATAAGCTAAGAAAACACTGCAGAGCTCTGTCAGCCAGAAGGCGACACAGATGTGAAAAGCTGCTCTTGGAAAAGTAACTACTGGAGGAGAAAAACGAGCCAGCAGAAAGGTGAATCTGCTACCGCTCGCTCGGGCGGGCACGGACGGGCCGCGGATTCAGGCGGCAGCCCCCAACCAACACCCGCCGCCANGCTCCGCCGCCGCCCGGTGGGTAGCGGCCAGCTGCGGCGGGGCTGAGGCGGCGGTTGGGGTGGCGGCACGACGGCTTGTGAGGAGAGAGAACCCGCCATGCCCTCGGCCCCCGGTCACCTCCCGGGCCGGCGCCTTGCCGCAGCTCACACAGCGCCAGCCCCCACGGCCCCGGAGCCTCCCCGGTGCCCAGGAGAGCTCCCGGCCCTGAGGACAAAGCGCACTTCTCCTCCCGGACCCTGCTCGGCCTCAGCTGTGCCGGGAGGCCCTGCTCAACCAAGACACGCACTCCCATATTCATAACTAGGGAGGGAGGTTGCTCCCTGTTTGCTGTGTGCTCTGCAGAGGTGGGAGTTGTGTTCTAATTTCAGTGTTACACAAAGTGAAAGGACATACGGGCTTCAACAGCATGAAAGTGAAGCTGAACCTCAAGAACCTAAATTCTACATTGGCTTGGCCAAAGAATTTTCCAGTTGAAGACAAATGGACATTTTCCTGAAAAAGTATAGCTTCTGATTTTACCATTTCTAATTTACCAAATAGATTCCATCTTTTATTAAACTATTCTGTATATATAACAATGCATAACCCTCAACCCTTTGTGTTTAACACATTTAAAACTGACCAGCACATACAATGGTGTATTACTCTCATGTTAGAGAAGAAATCTAACACATGCACAGATGGTTGAAAAGGAGCCATATGATCACAGTAAAACGCTGAACATACTTGTTTTCATCCCTTTTGTGTGCATGCTGACTTGTTTCTGCAGTGCATTACCTGAGAACTTAAGGCGAATGAACAATATAAACAATTCAAACATCTGTTTCAATATATAATCTTTAGAATTTGAAGAGGTCTGAGAATCTTTTTCCTTGTAGTTCAGAAACCACTTTCCCCCTCCCCAATTACTAAATAAGTCATTTTTCCCACATAGAAAACACATACTTCTAAAATATTTTTTAATTTGGTAAACAGATGCACAGAAAATATATTGCCTGATTTTCCACACTGCATTTTCAGCTCCCAGACACCGAAGACTGAGTCGACACTCCATGGAAGTCACTGAAAAGGTGAGTCCATTGACAGGCTACTCCAAAATGCCCTTTCCATAGCATTTTGGTCTTCAGTTTCTTGTTCTAATATTCCCTTTTCTTTGCTATTGATTCAAAAGTTGTCATCTTAGGCTTGTTTTTCTGCAGCCAGTACAACTACAGTAGTATACGTTGAAAAATTTTAGTCCAACCGGCAAAAATATAAAAAGAAAAAAGCAGAATATTATTTTCTGCATTATTTGTGGCTGATTCTCCTTATATGCTACTTCATGTGACTCTTGTAGCCACAAAAGTATTTACATTAAAGTAGGCATATTTAGTCATGAGGCTAACTCAGGTACCTCAAAATCATACATAATGAGAGTAGCCAGTCTAATTATTCTTAATTTATTTGAATTATAGCCTTAATAAGAAGGTTGTAAATCTGAATGTTTGTGATTGGTTTCCTGTGAGATTTTTTTATGTTATTACTGCAACATAAAGTCTTGAATAGAAGGCTCAGATCTTTAGGAGATGTGTAAATGATCCATTCAAGCAGGAGAAGCATCAAGAAGTCCCCAATTTGCATGGAGTTTAGCATGAAAGCAAGAATATATACGTACCTTTCATATACTTGGATCATGTCTCCTTAGTGAGATGATTAAATTTGATAGTTAGAGTTTTCTCAAACTATATACAAAAATCTATAGGCAACATAATTCTCAGCTATCCCGTTAAAGGGCTGTCTTAAACAATCTGTTAAAAAATAGATTATTTTCTCTTAGCAGATGCTTTTCTTTCTTTAGCGAAGTCCAGGGTGGCATTATTATTTCTTCCTTTAAGGGATGCAACATAACAAAAGAGTTTCCAATTGGCAAATGGAAACAAATATTCTGGTTCTTCCTCTTGGCAAGGGGAAAGCAAAACCCTGGGATTTCCCCATGGTAAGAGAGTGAAAACAAACACACAAAAAGTTGCTTCCTGTCAGGGTAACAAGTCCAAATACAATTGTTTGGAATACTACCCTCAAGACAGCTAATTTCATAATTTAGCAGAGAAATGCAGTATTTTCCAGCCAGGAACATTCAGACCAACTGATTTTTTTCTTATGGCAGCCTGCAATTACTCTAAAAACAAAGCTTATACCTATATCTGAAATGCATTCAGAAACCATTTTATATTAAAATCTCTCCAAATCAATGTCAAGATTCAAATGACTGGTTTATATGTTTTTCTTCTAGTCACACAATTGTGCTGACCCTAGAGTAGACAGTAAGACATACTTACCTGATGTGAGTTATCTCACTGGAATAATTTGTGTGAATAAATTATGCATGTCAAGGGCTGCAGGCTCAGGTAAAAAGCATGGAAAATATGCAGCACCAGAAACAAAAGAATGTTTTCATGGAATAAAAAATGGGACACGTTTTATCTTTTTAAGTAAACAGACCCACACCCAGTCCTGTATAAGATAGAGATCTGAGTCTAAACCCTCTTTTTTAGACTGCTCAAGCCTCAGGAGAGACGTACCTCACAAAGTTCCTTGCAGTTCTGCTTGCCCAATTATCTAAGTTCAAGACCTGGTGGGAATATACAGTTTCTGTCTGGGTCATGTGCTAAGGTCTCAGTTCTGCAGAGTGAAACATAGGATGCAGGTGGTAAAGGGGACTGTGTTGATAAATATTCTAGTTGTCCCATTATAAAACTGAGATTTGATGAAGGAACAGACACGGCTGTGAGAAGCAGAAAGCACTCCTGGGTTCTGTAGTGTAATTGCTTATTTACTTTCTGTGGTCATCTGGAGCAATGATTTATGACTGCTTTTGCCTACACCTATGGGAAATATGAAAACAGCTCACGAGTGAACATTTCATGACCTTGAACATATTTACATACGTAAACAGAAAATGTCCATATTTGATCTACAGTCTGGAAGTCATGCTGGTTTGATTGGTTTGTGTATCAGCTTCCCAACCACATCTGATCTTTTTTATCCTCTTCCTAAAACATGGGAAGAGCAGCACGCATTTACAAAGCAGAACTACAACAGGAAGAAAAACTGCTACCATAAACGAAGGTGGTGTATACCAGATAAATTGGCTAACATCAAGCCACTTATTCCAAGCAAACACTAGTGCGTGAGCAGTGCATAGCAGCAGAGCTAAATATCCCATCTTGGTCTGAAAAGAAAAAGAAAATAGTAAGCTATTTATTTTTTCCAACTTGGCAAAAAGAACACTCTGTTAAGCAAATACGGAAATCAGGAAGGGCCTCAACCAACACACACTGAAGTCACACACTAGCTTTGTTGCCCTTCTCAGTTTTTCATTCCACTTACAGTGATAAATTTGTCTTAGGATGTCTACAAAATTCAGGAGTAAAAGAAATTTTGTGCTAGAGTTACTAGTAATTTTGAGTTTCTTGTTGCGTAACAATTCTAATATTGTTAGAAAAATGGAATTAGTCAGCAGTGAAGTCAAATGATGCCTTTCTAAATGCTAAATCTACCGAATCTGATTTTCAAGTATAAAGGTTATTTGTTTATAAAACTAATCCAATATAGCAGTATTAGTCTTCTGAGTTTCTTCACCATACTAATTTAATACTGACAGCAATCATGCAATAGACCTGTCCATATAGGTTCTCTGTAGAGCTGAAAACTTTTCCTACAAAAGATGCACTTCATAGAGTGGGCAGAATCTCAAACCACTAATTGTAAGAAGAGATACATTTCAGATCTACTTTTCAAATTCAGATCAAATTTTCAAATGCTAGGTACTTAGAAGGTCATTGAATTTTCAGGTTTTAGTGTTCAGGGACCTAATTCAACAGCTACTTAACTGTAGCGTGATCATAGTCAGCAGAACCACCCCTGATTATTACTGCATATAATACAGGAGAACGAAGAGCAAACCAGATACTTAGGTGAACGAAACAAGTACATCCGTAGCAAACTCAGGCATGGCTGGATTTGATTACGTGTCTGTTCTAAGATGTCTTTGGAAGGGGCTATTATTGGGGAGAAGCCTTCTCCTGGACTTTCCAGCCACCTGGTACTGCTCAGGCAGTAAAGAATTGACAAAACAGCTCCAAGGGAGCAAGAAGCAATTCTTGTCTAATGGAATCCCATGTAGCATTGGCTGGCTCAACACCACCTACTCCCAATTCAGCAGGACACATGGCATTCCTGAAAAATAAGACGCCCAGAAGATGACTGGAAGCACAGAATTGTCAGAGTTGGAAGGGACCTCTAGAGATCATCTAGTCCAACTCCCCTGCTACAGGGGACTAATTGCCTAGAGCACATTACTCAGGACCGCATCCAGGCAGGTCTTGAAGGTCTCCAGAGAAGGGGACTTCACACCCTCCCTGGGCAGCCTGTTCCAGTGCTCTGTCACTCTCACTGTAAAGAAGTTTTTTCTCATATTCGAATGGAACTTCCTACATTCCAGCTTGTGCCCATAGCCCCTCATCCTGTCACTGGAAATGCCTTCAGCGTCAGAGGTCTTTGACCTAAGAATAGGTCCTAAAGTGGCAATTGCTACTGGTCAACAGCTCAGAGCAGCAAAAAAGTGGTTTGGAATTGTCTTTCTTCCCACTTCATACCCGTAACCTGACAGCCTTTTCTGATGACAAATTAACAAACAAAACAAACATTTATTGCAAAGCAATAACAAAGAGTATGGAAAAAACTTTTAGATTGGTTTCACTTCCTCTGTGTTAGATATTTCTAGCTCCTAATAGTCTTAGTCGGTAACATACAGAGCTACAAATGAGGATTAATGACACGCAATAATGACATTTATGAGTACCTGAATGTAGTGGAATTCTCTCCAGGTCAAAGAGTGACTGACAGATGGGATTGATGTTATTGCTAACAGTGTCAGCAAAGCAAGTCCCAGAATTCCTAGAGATACATAAATCTCCATTCTCCAAACGTCGTGTTCAATCCAGGCATTTTCTTTTTTTTGTTTGACCTGCCAAAAGAAAACCATATTAAAAATGACAGACTGGCAGACTTAGCCTTTTGTGTGAAATACAACTATTTTCGCCGTAACATTCAGGAAATTAGCAAAGAAACACAGTACTTTTATTTGTTTTAATGTCTCTAAATGTAACTGCTATTTAATTCTGATGACAAAGTCTTTAGTAGTACCCACAGAACTTCTCCTGTTTATGAGTACCTGCAACAGCCATTTGATGATGCTAGTGATCACCATGGTGTAGTATGTCCCAGACACAATCATTCCTTCATACTGGGGACCGGGATCTCAAAGAACATCATATTGCGCTTTTAATAAAACTCTAGATTAGATTTGGAGGATAATAAAACTCTACATTTGCAGGATATACCTTATATTGGAATATTCCTTACACTGCCATACTCATGGCTCTGAATATGATACACGAGTATTAGGAGCCCTCTAGATTTAGGAGAGCTTTGCCAGCCTATTATTGCCCATGACTCGGAAGTGTGATTGAATTTCTATCTTCTAACAAGTTAGTGTCTACCAGCCTAATTGTGGAGCCATCAGTGTTCACAAATCTTTCTATCCAACACAGATGATTGTGAGTTAGCTCATCCGTCTTTCATTGCTGGCTAATTCACTTTACAAAGAATATATCTAAAAATGGCACGTGCTCGATTTTTGTAGTTACAGTTATATTACATTGGTGCAAAGGAGATTAATCCACAATAAACTAATAGTGTGTCAGAGACTTAAATGTTCCTGTGAGGCAGGTATAAATATGTGCATTTTACAGAGAGATAAAAAATCCCCGATGAAGGAAAACACCAATTTCATACACGCTGACACAGCTGTGATGACTCTTGACTCTCTATTACGTACTTTAACAACTTAGTCCCGCTCCATTCCTTAACAGTGCACTGTGGGGATCTGCTTCAAAATAAAACAAAGGCAATGAAAATGGCTTCCCCCCCATCCAGATTTGCTCGAATGATCAAAACAAGGGTTTTCTGAACACAGAAGAGTTAGCAGTTGTATGCCCATCGTACCTGCTGGAACGCCCAGTTCAGCAGCTTGTATCTGTATGATCTCCTCATTGGATAGCACAAGCTATAGCAGGCGTGCATTGCAGCAAAGAAGAAACTGAGGAGTCCAAATTGCTTTCTTGATAACATCCATCTGTCCAGCCACTGGGGAAACCTTTTATACTTGCTGCCAAAGTACAGCTGAAATCCAGCAGCTAATATTCCTGGTAAATACACTAGTGCTAAAAGGGTAATTGAAACCACTGGTAAAACTTTGTTTATGACAAGGATTGGAATTTTATAGAAAACATTTTCCTTTCTAGTTATAAAAGGATATATGACATCTCTCACAGAAGTGTAAATAAATGTTAATAATGAGATCACGGATGCTATTTTCATTGGCAAGTGCCATTTGGGGAATAAATCCTGCTTGCAGTTGTTTCCTGAAGAGCGTTCAAAAGAGCGTTCAAACTCACTAAAATCGTGTGCTTGATGTAAATTAAAAAGTGCAGCTGCTTCTGGTGGATTGGTGACTTGTAAATCCACGTTCTGGAGAGAACAGAAAGGAAATAAAAAGTGAACTCAAGAGAAGATTAAAAACTTCAGTAATGACAATATTTGCCATCGTTGCTTTTATACTGTACTGCACTGAAACCATATACAAAACATACATGCTATTAAAGACAGGATGGCTCGAAAACATAACATTTCAAACAGTACAGTCAGTAGGCTAGCAAGGCATTTTTAGCACACATTTCTCATTTGTCATCCGTTATCTGTGGTGACTTCAAAATAGATTTTATACCCAGGAGGTTATCTACACCACAAGGGAAGATGGATTACATTACAGAAAGCATCATTACAGCTTCTTTGATAGGAGCTACAGATTTCAGATGTCAAATTTAATGCTACAGATTTAACGATGCAGCCAAATAATATGCACAGCAACAGAATCTGGAGTCAAGACAATAAAATATTTCATTCAGTTTCTGCTATTTTAATGACATTTAACTGGAGGAATAAGGGCGTAAGTAGAAATGTTTGGGATCCAGTGTATTAGACCAGCTGTGTATCTGTCAACTCCAATATCAAGTCCTGTGGTGGTCTTCAGAAATGTAGTAGTGTCCTCCTAACTTTTATGAAAACTCGTGAAATTGAGTCACTACAGTTTAAAAAGCTGAATTTTCTACTGCTAGGTAGGCACGGCTTGATTCTAGTTTCACAGAAGATCTTGGCAGAATTATCAGAGACTGTAGCTAGTACAAAATTTTAGTGTAATATAAACTATTTTACACTAAGATAATATGTTTAAAGCTTGTTCCATAGTTACAGTTCATGGAAGAGGTACATGGTTAGTATACATACAAAATGAAAACACGTGTACCAACAGCAGGATACTGCACTTGATACAGCAGTCCAGGGGTGGAGAACTGAGAACTGATAACCTAAGATAATAAATATGTAAGTACTTTAGTATTCCAAATACATATAAATATAAAGCTGAACTAATGATACAATGGCTCAGCTTTAGAATGACTTATATGGCAAATATCCAGACCTCCAGAAAGTGAAATGGCACTGTCCATTTTGAGGAAGGCAAGTATCAGTAGTTTGAAAGCTGTAATTTAGCATTCAGCTAGGATACAGGAAATCTTCCTATCTCAGCAATATTATGTGGCTTTAGTATTAAGAATAAAATATTACATTGAAGCTGAATAAGCGGTCGGTTCAAATGAGATACTATTTGTAAAAAATGTGAGGGCACATGGGTGCAAGGCTCGTGTTCATTTTCAGTGACAGAAAGGTGTTTTATTTTGATAGAGAGATAAGAAATGTATACAGCTCTCTCGCAGTAAAATCTTAGTTGGAAACAAGGTAGCCTGTTTCCCGTATGTCTGACCAATTCTTCTGCAAGTGCTGCACGGTATAATTAAAGAACATGGTCTTCATTAGGATTTTTTAGCTGAATAGCTACTACATGTTTATCCGATGACAAAAGTCGTCAGTGAAGGCGTAACCTAAGTAACTTTTATTCTCTAATCTGTGAAGAAAAGTAGAGTGTAGTCTATGCATTGCAGAATCAGAAGTTGGTAGAAATTATATAAACTGAGATTGAGATCTGAACTGTTTCTCCTAAAGATACTTGTTTCTTAAAGAGAGAGTTTGTAAAGCCTAATTAAGTATTTCACAGCCTGTGAGATGGCTCCCTTTAGAATAAAAATTTGTAGCTTGGACTACTTCCGTGTACCCGTGTAGTTGCAGAGGCAAATGCTCTTGGGAGTGAATTTTTTATCTGGTGTGGAAAACCTACTGAATGTGATGTGGCTACTATGAAGACTCCTCCAAAGATAAATTTTATATTCCTGTACAAAAATCCCAAATTTTTTCTACAGAGTTTAGCTCATCTGGTGAAATGGAACTAACAAATAACCTCATGTAGTTTTTAGCTGGCCCAAACTATGTACTTTTAGCACGGACTGTGATTAAATTGAATGAGACGCTCTTTATCTTTTTATTTCTTCATGTCAATATTGTGATAAGTCTTTAGAAGTATTGATGACATACCAGTGTGATGGGTACACAGTGTTTCTGGACAAAATCAAATGAAAGATTGCAATATTCCATGTGACTATGAGCTGCTTTTTTACAGAAATATTACCAAGTTGTTAAGGTTTCCTGTATTTCTTCTCGGCACGATGCTCTGACCTGCATTCCTAACAATGCTGTGATTATCACCTTCGCTCCTCTCCATTGCAGGAACTCCCTGCAAAATAAACACAGGATGTAAAACAGGTTATGAAATACCTTACTGGAACTTTGAAGCCTATTTTCCCTCAAAATGTTTTCTTCCCTCTGCCCATTTGCTGGAAAAGGTACGATAATCTAGAGTAAGGAAAACCTGTTCTCTGAGAAGAGAACAGAAGAGCACAGCTTGTTTTTTATGTAAAACAGAGACTAAAAGAGGATATGAATCAACAGAACAAAATCCCCGATGAAAAGCTAAATGCTCATGTCACCAGTGGAATGGATGAGTGGCATCAGACTGAAAGTTTTAAAATTGCAACAATAAAGTTTGAAACAGCTTACAGAAATAACATGTAAAATGTTATGAAGACGGATTTTTAAGCTCATGTGACTTGCTGAGGCAAGAAACTTGTGCAAATGTGTTGTTCCTAACATCTTTTAGGATTTAGGTCTTAGGATTGGTCAAACTTACAGTCACTCTATGGCTTTAGAGGTATATTGTCTCTTCAAGATTGTCAGTAAACTTCAACTGGATCTTCCCTCATGCTGTTCCAAAGTACACTGACAATACTCGTCACCCATAAGTATCAGCAAAAGTAGTTCTAAGCTATTCAGGACTACAAGAGATCAGAAGCCAGACAGAAAACAGGAAGAGAATGGATAGTGAGATGTTTCTGAAAATCCTAGGATAGCGAGAAAGACAGTATCTTGAAGGCTGAACTACAAGGACTGCAAGGACCTTGTAACAAGGGACTTCCCATGTGTGCATCACAGTGTTGCACGCTGCAGAAGAAGAGGCGCTAGCACCACACCACCAGAAGTTCAGGGTGCCTTACCACATTGTGACTTTCTGTGGCTACCTTTAAGACAGTGACTAGATAGCTCCTCCGTGTACCTTCCTACTGAACAGCTGAATTACTAGATATGAAACTGTTTTGCTACCTACTGAGTTCTTTTATATCCATAAACTTTGAGGAAATTGCACGGACAAATCAGACTTTGACAGTTGTCCTTTTTTTCACTGCGTCTGGTTCCTTCAATGGATGAGTCTTACAGTCTTGTCTTGCGTGCCATGAGGGTTTGCCTTCTGCCAGGCCACCAGACCCCTGAAGATGAAGTATTCTTCCCTAAGTATTTCTCTTTGGATTTTTTCCCTCCCGCTAGCAAGCCCTCCCTTTGGGCATAACCTTTCAGCAATTGTTGCAGAGTAGGGTCAACAAGAGCCTCTGTCTGAAGGTCAGGCTGTTAACCCTTTCTTCCACCAGATAACAGATGGGTTTTATACCCTGCAGGCAAGAAAGCCTGGGCTGATGAAGGCACATTTCCGTTTTTCTCCCTTATTCCTAGGGCTAGTCCCAGTGATTTTATCACAAGTTTTAGGGATATCAGATATCCTGATAAAACCTCAGCTCTTTCAATCCCATGATTAGTTAAGAATTTCTATTTCTGTATGTTTTAATGTACTGTATTCCTAGCTGTTAAAATGGCAAAGAATAGTTTACAAACAGAACTCATTGTAATGTACTTGTTTGGAAAAAAATTATCACAAATGCAGCGAGCTTCAGATCTATTTTTAGAAGAACTCAGAATACAAAGGGCAGTCACACTGGTTTTGAGACCTACTCTCTGTTTTTTGAAGTTTGATGTGGAAAAAAAAGCATGCAAATGTATAGACTGACTCTTTCAGGCAATGAGACTGACTTCTTAAAATCGTTAAAACAGCTTGTGGCTCAGATCTTTGCTGCCTTTTCTTTTTTTTTAATTTTCCCCATACCGATCTCCATTGAGCTTTTAACCAGTCTACATAAGCTTACATAGCGATCCCAGCCACTTCGTAACTCTCCTCTTCTAACCACCACACTATCTTGAGGGTCCAAAAGGCTATTTTACGTTGGGAAGCTATGTGTGAAAGAGCTTGACTCACCTGATTGTCATACTTCTATCACTCTTCATTTAGAAATAAGTCCAGTAAGAGCTTCTAGCTAAAGGTTTGTATTGAAAAGGATGTAGTAAATTATATCATCATATGAAAAAAATATCCATGAACTACAATGCCAGCTTCTGATCCTAAAAGCTGATTTATTAGTAACTTGGGGCAACAGTGTTTAACACAATGTTAAATACAGTGTTAATGGTTTATGCAGCAGAAGACAAAATAGAAAAAACAAAGTGCATGTGAATTAATGCATGTGCTCATCCATGGAAATACAGATTACAGCCACGCTACTGCATGCAAGGAAACATAGGTGCTGAACCAGAATAATACACTTGGCTTTTCATATCAGAGTTAACAAAAAATTATTTCTTGCTTACGCCCAATAACAAAGCACTGTAACAGTCTTGGAAAACCCTACATACAAGACATTTATAATGCTACTAGTCAGTGCCTTATGAAGTGCCAGAAAGGAGTATGTGTCTTTTTGGAATACCTCTGATGAAAAAAATTTAGAAGTCCTGTGAGACAGAAACCAATCAGTTACAGCCCTATCTAAGTCACAACTGTTAAGAAATAAAACAATTGTAGCAATGTTCGTTCTCAGCACACACCTCTTCTCTGGGAATCAGCTACGAACGAGGATAGAGGATGTCCAGCTGCAGAAAGCAGTTTCCAACACTGTGGCAGACTACTGCATTTTGTACCAAGAAAACAGGCTCATCATAACGCTGAACCACCAGGGACATACACTGTGCAGACATTACCCCAAGAAAACATCCTCCAAAGTCAATGCAACTTTCTCCTGAGTAAGGGCTTTCAGGGGCTTCATGAAAAAAAAAGAAGGAAAAAAAAAAAGAAATATGGGTAAAATAAACAGGCTATGATAATAACGATGAGGTGATGGGAGAGGCACGGGACAGTGACTACATCTGTCTCCTCTGGCACCATCCGAAAATGACAGCATGAAAATACTGGGGGTAACTGCCTCTCTTTTAAAGTGCCTACAGCACCGTGCAGGAGGAGGTAAGCGCTCGGGATGCGAACAAAAAACTCTCCTCGCTCTTCAAAAGTTTTGCTAACCTCTATGGAAAACCTAATAAAAACACGGCAGGGCTGGAGCAGGGTAGCGTCGCCCGGCTCTTCTCCCCCGTCACCGGAGTGCATCCGGAGCAGTGCCAGCCCCACGCACAGCNGGCCGTGGGTCTGCCGAGGCCTCGGGCTGGACAAAGGGCGCATTTACCTGCGCCCTCCCCCCCCCGCGCAGGAGAAGGAGGAGGAAGAGGTGCCCGCTTCTGCCCGCTGCGCCTTCCCATCCCTGCCCGGGGAGCCTTCTCCCCGCCTTTCAGTCCATTCTTCCTTCCCTACCGTTTCCTCCGAACCTGTCGCTCTTCCAAAATGACAAATCGCTGCATTAAATTCTGCTTCTAATAAGAGCAGTCCTCCCTTCAAAAGTTAAGGCGGTTGTCTCCTTAAAGTTTGGTCACACAATTGTGAACTACCATTATTTTGTGAAAGCTCTATTTTAGTGGGTATTTCGACATCTAGTGGCTTACTGACATTGCAAAAAACACGGCCGGTCTGTCTCAGAAATGTTTCCATTTCTTCACGCAGAGCTCATTGTGTCTTCCTCAGGATATCTTCACAGAAATGACACCGAGTTCCATCTCTCTTATATCTTGGGAATATATTTTTTCCCTCCATTTCAGTAGGTGTTAGGCGGACATAGTCTCCAGCCGAATACTACATCTGGCAGAAAAGAGATTGCCTTAGAAGGGATGAGAACTAGAATAAGTGTTTCTTCCGTGTTTAAACAAAACTTTAACTTCTACTTTTTCTTTATAGTTGCCTTCATTAAAATATGTGTCTGTGCTTTGCATGAAGGCTGCTTTCCGCATGCTTTCCGTTAGTTACTTTTTTGCAAGGGCTTCTAACTTTTGTATGCACTCACTTCATGAAAGTGCCGTTTGGTTTTCTTTTCTACTCCTTTTTGCGCCGTTGCTTGTTTTTTTCCCCTTTAGTTCCCAGTACCCATCAGCAGGGTGACGCCTGGTGGTGGGAGCGCAGGGTAGGAGGCTGCCTGCGGCAAGGTGTACCGAGTCGCTCTTACACACGGGATAAACGAGAATTTGTAGTCCAAACGGCTAAAAGTATCGTCTTATTCCAAGTGAATTTCATGGTAAAGCTGTCCCTCGTAAGTCCTGGTGTAAGTTAGCGTTATGGGGACTACATTTATAGACCAAAAGGTAGCTCAAGATGATGAGAGATTTCAGTATCTGGATATGCTATCTTAGGGATAGAATATCCTTAAGATATCCTTAGCCTTTTCATAAAATACACAAGAGCTAAGCCCCTGCATAAGCATTTTCAGAAGATAAGGTGAAAATCCAGTCAAAGTGAACTTGGCTACTGATTAAGTACCTAGTAATCTGCTCTGCAGAGATGCTCCTAGGTGTCTCTGGACAAGCAATCCCTCCCCTAGTCTCTGCATCCCAAATACTATTAGGTGTCTGGCTGTGAATATGTCTGACAGCAGCCCCAACCCTGACCCTGACTCTGACCCCCACCCAGACCCAGACGCCGACGCTGACTGAGACCCTGACCCTGACCTGACCCTGACCCCATCCCCTACCTAGACCCCGACACTGACCCAGACCCCAACCCTGACCCACATCCCAAACCTGAACCAGACCCTGACACCGAACCCAGCCCCGTAACAGACCCTGACCTCGACCCAGACACCGATACTGAATCCAACCTCGACTCAGACCCCGACCCTGACCCTGAGGCCAACCCCGAACCCGACCTGGGCCCCAACCCTGATGCTGACCCCAACCTAGATGCTGAGGTCAACCCCAGCCTGGACCTGGACCCTGACCCGGACCTG
>VXBW01006172.1:446-13466 GCA_013400375.1 Thinocorus orbignyianus | reverse complement strand
CCGTGTCCTTGTTCTCGCAGCCGCTCTGCAACAACCATGTTTTGTGATTGCAACTGTATCACAGTTTTTCACCTGCACAATGGCTTCCAGCTGCTCCTGTTTGCTGCCCATGCTATGTGCACTGGTGTAGATACACTTCAGTTGGGTTATTGATCCCAACACCTTTTCTGGGGAAGAAACCCTGATTCCTACCTGACTGTTTGCAGGCACTTCCATAGTTTCTAACACATCAATAACCCTTGTGTCTTTGCTACCTCGTGGATTTCCATCCCCTACCTCCACTGAGATGGCAGACTGAAGGACTGAAGGATCTCACTAGCACACCATCCCTCAAACATTGGTATGCTGCCCTCAGGCTTTTCTCTAGCGAGTCTGGTTTTATCCCCTTCCCCCTTCAAATCTAGTTTAAAGCTCTTTCAATAAGCCCTGCTAATTCCTGCACAAAGATCCTTTTCCCTCTTTGAGACAGGTGTACCCCATCTGTCACCAGTAGGCCCGTTGTAATGTAGACTGACCCATGGTCAAAACCCCCAAATTCTGCTGGTGACACCAGGCTCGGAGCCAGGTACTGATTTGCTGGCTCTTCCTGTTTCTTCCCTCATCATTCCTTGCAACTGGAAGGACAGAGGAGAACACTACTTGTACTCTTGATACCTTAACCAGTCATCCCAAGGCCCTGAAGTCTCTCTTGATTGCCCTTGGACTTCTTCTTTCAACTTCATCTCTGCCTACGTGAAAAATCAATAATGGATAATAATTTGAGGGCCATACCAAGGTAGGAAGTTTTCTCATCACATCTTTAACCTGGTCCCGGGGAGGCAGCAGACTTCCCTAAGAATTGGTTCCAGTCTGCATACTGGGCCTTCTCTTCCCCTCAGGAGAGAGTCTTTTATTTTTTATGGAAGCAGGTTTGATGCAGGGCATAGGCTGACTTAAGCTTGGCGACCTCTCCAAGCTAGAAGAACCATTGTCCTCGTTAGTCTACAGTTCTACTTGCAGAGCCTTGTACCTATTATGCAAGGGCACCTGGGAAGGTAGGGTAGTCATGGAGGAGATGCGCCTGCTGTGCCAGGCAAGAACTTGTCACCATTCCACCCTATATCCCTGAAGTCACTGAGTTCAGCCAGGTGGAGAAAGGATAGGGAATGTTCCTTATCATGTGTCCTGTCTGCCTAATAGGTCTGTCCCAGAGAAGGTAGGGTGTGATTCCAGTAGTCTGTCTTTCTCTGTCAGACTCCCTAATACTCCTCAACATAGTCCTCTTCTCCCAGAGCTCTGTCACTAAGCGTAGGAGTTCCTTTACCTGGGTACACCTCCCACAGGTGCACTCACTACTCCCATCCGGTACTGCCATAAGAGTAGGGCAGACTTCTCAGCCTGGGCGGCAGCACATTCCCACCAGAGCTCTGTCCAGGAAGCTGCATGAGTCATGATGAGTGCAGTTTAGAGAGGCCATGGCCTTCTGTTGGGTGGATACCTGGTTGACCTGTCAGAGCTTCAGTGCCCTTCCTGCACGAACTTCCACGCCACACTCTATTTGGCCATTCTGTTCACAGTGTTCCCTAGGGGCTTGTTGTTCCTGGCCGTGCACCATCCTTGAGCACTCTGCTGTAGATCATGCTGGCATCAGAGCTGTTTGCCTCAGCAAGTAATGCTGAGCACAAATATAAGTTGGGAGAGGAGTGGCTGGAGAGCAGCCCTGCAGAAAGGGATCTGGGATTGCTGGTTGACAGCAGGCTCAGTATGAGTCAGCAGTGTGCCCTGGCAGCCAAGAGGGCAAACCTCATCCTGGGGTATATCACAGTATAACCAGCTGGTCAAAAGAGGTGATTATCCTGCTGTATTCAGCATTGGTGCAGCTTTACCTTGAGTACTGTGTGCAGTTCAGGCCCCACAATTTAAGAAGGATGTTCAGGTATTTGAATGCATCCAGAGAAGGGCAACAAAGCTGGTGAAAGGGATGGAAGGAATGTCCTATGAGGAGCATCTAAGGACTTTAAAGGTGGTTAATGCTCCAAGCCCATCAGTATTTAAGTGGCATTTGGACAATTCTCTTAACAGGCTTTAACTTTTGGTCATCCCTGAATTGGTCATTGTAGGTCCCTTCCAACTGAAATTCTATTCTGTTCTGTTCTATTGACTTACTTACCCAGAAACAATTTTCATATGTGAAAGCCAAGATAATTCCTGAAAATGTGCAGTTCTGTTTAGCCAGAAACTCTGCGTGGTTGATAGGCATGCCCAATTCTTTCACTAATGGAACATTCTTTTAGAGCTGATATGCCCCCAAATTGCACTAATTTTAACTGTTTTCCTACTGTTAAACTGGACCAGCTCACACAGAGCAAGGTGGTTTTCACATATAGAATAAGGAGAGGCTGAGAGAGCTGGGGCTGTTCAGCCTGGAGAAGGCTCTGGGGAGACCTGATAGCAGCCTTCCAGTACCTCAAGGGAGCCTACAGGAGAACTGGAGAGGGACTCTTTGTCAGGAAGACTACTGACAGGACAAGGGGTAATGGTTTCAAATTGGAAGAGGGGAGATTTAGATTAGATATTAGGAAGAAGTTCTTTACTGTGAGGGTGGTGAGGCACTGGAACAGGTTGCCCAGGGAAGTTGTTGATGCCCCATCCCTGGAAGTGTTTAAGGCCAGGCTGGATGGGGCTTTGAGCAATCTGGTCTAGTGGGAGGTGTCCCTGCCCATGGCAGGGGTGTTGGAACTTGATTATCTTTAAGGTCCCTTTCAACTCTAACCATTCTATGATTCTATGACAATGAGCTGGACTGCTATAAGTATCAGTACAATCCTTGTTCTGAATACCTTTTTTTTAAAAAATGGTTTATCCTTGTCAGTATATTTATATCAGTACACAGCGTATAAACAGGCTTGACTGCTTATGGGTGAAACACTGATCAAGCAATCGGTTCTTGGTGGGTCTACAGGGGTGACTTCTGTGAGAAGCTGCTAGAATCATTCCCTATGCCAGATAGACCAAGTGCCAGCCAGCAACAAGATGGACCTGGCACTGACCAAAGCTGATCCAATCAGTGACAGCAGTAGAGTCTCTATGACAACATACTTAAGAAGTGGGAAAAAACTGCTATACAGCAGCAGCCAGAAGAGAGAGGAGTGAGACTATGTGAGAGAAACAACCCTGCAGACACCAAGGTCATTGAAGAGGGTGGGGGAGGAGGTACTCCAGATGCCGGAGCAGACCCTGCAGCCCATGGTGAAGACTATGTTGAGGCAGGTTGTCCTCCTGGAGCCCATTGAGGTCCATGGAGGTCCACTTAAATCCATTGCCCCTCGTCCTATCACTACAAAGGCCTGCAGTGATAGGACAAGGGGCAATGGATTTAAGTTAGAGAAGAGTAGATTTAGACTGGATATTAGGAAAAATTTCTTTACTCTAAGAGTGGTGGAACACTGGAACAGGTTGCCCAGGGAGGTGGTTGAGTCTCCTTCCCTGGAGATATTCAAGGTGAGGCTCGATGAGGCCCTGGGCAACCTGGTCTAGTCAGGGGTGTCCCTGCGACTGCAGAGAGGTTGGACTGGATGACCTTTGAAGGTCCCTTCTGGCCTGGATGATTCTATGATTCTATGGTGGAGCAGATATTCCTCTGCAGCCCATAGATGACCCCACACCAGAGCAGGTGGATGTGCCCGAAGGAGGCTGTGACCCTGTGCAGAGCCTGCACTTGAGCAGGCTGCTAGCAGGACCTGTGGACCCATGGAGAGAAGAGTCCACACTAGAGCACGTTTACTGGCAGGCCCCGTGACCCCATGGGCACTCTGGAGCAGTCTGCTCCTGAAGGACTGCACTCTGTGGAAAGGACCCATACTGGAGCAGTTCATGAAGAACTGTAGCCTGTGGTAGGGACTTCACAGTGAAGCAGGGGAAGAGAGTGAGGGGGAAGGAGCAGCAGAGACAACATGTGATGAACTGACTGCAACCCCCATTCCCCCTTCCTCTGCGCAACTTGGGGAGGAGGAGGTAGAGAAATTGGGAGTGAAGGGAAGAAGGGACGGGTTGGGGGGGAAGGTGTTTTAAGGTTTTGTTTTATTTCTCATTACCACTCAAATCAGGGTAGGGTAATTAAATTAATTTCCCTGAGTCAAGTCTGTTTTGCCTGTGACAGTAATTGCTGAGCGATCTCTCCCTGTCCTTATCTTGACCCACAAGCCTTGCATCATAATTTTCTCTCCCCTGTCCAGCTGAGGAGGGGGCATGATAGAGCAGCTTGATAGACACCTGGCACCCAGCCAAGGTCAACCCACCACACCATATTACATTGTGCTCAGCACTAAAAGCTCAGGGAAAAAACGAGGAAGAGGGGGACACATGTTTGTAGTTATGGCATTTATCTTTCCCAGTAACTGTTGGTGTGCTGAGGCCCTGTCTGCTGATGGGAAGTAATGAATAAATTCCTTATTTTGCTTTGTGTGCACAGCTTTTCTTTACCTATTTAAGTGTCTTGATCTATGAGTTTTCTTGCTTTTATGCTTCTAATTCTCTACCCCATCCTGCGAGGGTAGGGGTGAGCAAGGAGCTGGATCAACCCACCATATTTTTCTAGATAGCCTAAGAATCCTAATGGGAATGCTATTGAGTTCTGTAACTGGAGAACAACTTATAAAAGCTGGGGTTAAATAGCCCCTATTGTCCCCCTGAGTACATTAAGAAGCTGACTGAACATAAACCAATGGTGAAAATTCCTAACCAAAATCAAAGGGAGCAAGGGAAAAGGACAGAATCTCAAAGGTGATAAGCTGTGGCCAAGAAGAGATAAGATGATTATGTATCTTAAAAGCACCATGAGTAGTATGAGCTCTCACTTTACCCCAAAAGGCAGCTGAAGGGAGTGGGGAGATGGGCCATCTACCACAGATTCTCTGACAGCTGCATTTGCTTTATGAACAGGGTTTATGTCAAGAATGAAAAATTGCTCAAACAGTGCTGTATATAGGCACATGCAGAACTTGGATGTACTTGAACTCTGCTATAAAGAAAACTGGCCAAGAGAAATCAAAGTGGACAAAAATTGTGTAATTAGATACAGCTAGAGCTGCATAGCTTCCAAGCCTCACAGCTCTGAAACTTTCACATTAGACAGCAATAAATATTAGGACTAGTGTGTAGTGGGGGGGGAGAATAGATTCAGGACACCAAAGAAAAGAGATAATCTAGGTAAAGGGAGAAACAAACTAGCTACTGTAGTACCTTTTTTTTTTTAGTTTTAAAATATATGAAAAACTATATCAATTTTAATAGTATAGCATTTAGGTTGCTGCAACTCTAGAAACTTAATTTCAGATAGGTGGTTTAGTTTTGCCATGGACTCAAAACAAACAAGACTTCTTGTGCTGAAACAGTCTTGCTACACAAATTCTGCAGTGATGTTGAAATACTCTACATGCAAGGAAATAAGAACCCTTCAGGTCCCTAAACTTTCTAACACATGAAATAGTAACCTCTGATTCTGGTATAAAACCCATAGCACTGAGGAGACTGAAAAAGAATGCATTGTATGTCAGATTACTGACTGATGGACATTACCAAGATCAAACATGGGAGTTGAATTACAGTTGAGGAGAAAATGAAAAAAGTGGAAGTGGGGGATGGTGGTGGGGCAGAAGTCAAATATGTTCATTTAACCTCTAACAGGAAATAAACAGTCACGGGCTAGTAATTCTCTATCCTGGATATCCTCCACATTTTTGATAGTTTCCAGGATTTGTAGTGGGGTACTAACTAAAAGCTTAATCACTTCACTGATACCATACACTGTTGTCGACGCAGAAGACTCGGACACCACACAACCATCAATGTGATCAGGTAGATGCCAATTTATTAGAAGATTCAAACACTTATATAGGAAAACTATCTTGTTGTGTCAGACTATTATTGGTTCACATAAATCATGCAGTTAATCATGATTGGTTAAAACACAGCTGCAATACATCACACTTTCTCACAGTCTACAAAGTTGCCTTAAGATGATGAACTCAGCAGTTATCTTCAAAGGTAAAACAACAGCTCTATTCATGGCGCAGGACCTCCTCCACAATGCTGAATCCCAGGGCACAGTGCTATCCTCCCTTCTTCTTGCTTTATGGTTCTTATCATTCTTTCACTGCAAAACATCCTTGAATAGACCTGGAGGCCTGTGCTCAGTTACAGCCTTAGCAGATTCTCACAGCTTGGATTGTTCACTGGGTGCCCATGTTTTCCCACACACTATGATATTAAAAATTCTGATAAGAATTTCAATCAGTTCTTTATCATAGAATGGTTTGGGTTGGAAGGGACCTTAAAGATCTTTGAGTTCCAAAAGCTCCATGCCATAGGCAGGGACATCTCCCACTAGACCAGGTTGCTCAGAACCCTATCCAGCCTGGCATTGTCAGGTGATCTTGGCAACTTTCAAAACAGGCTTGTGGTGCCCCAGGGATGGGGCATCCGCAACTTCCCTGGACAGTACTAATGGATTCTTTTACTCTTCCCTCTTAGCCTGTCTTGCAAGAATACACAGTACTGTGTATTTTGATAAAATTACATTTTCCTGGTGAAAGCAGTGTTTAAAATTCAGGTAGCAAATTAACAGATTAAAAAGCACCTTTGAAACTTTTTGGTAGACATGTGAGAAACAACCAAAAGTATAATTCAACAATTTTTTGGAAGATAGGCGAAACACCCAAATAGGTCTCAAGAGAAGGTATTGTTTATGAAGCAAAGTGAATTAGTTCTCTAATTTAGGCAAACTGAATAATTTGGCTTCAAGGAGAATAAACATTTATAGGCTTCTGTAAACTAGGTGAAAGGTCCTGGTGTCATATCCCCACTGCATTTAGTACTGTATGCTAGTCATATTTTCCTTAACTCTCTTATTTTATTTTAAGATATTTCACTAAGCAATGAAGTAAGCTTAAAACATCACAATTAAGCCAATGTTTTCCATTTTTTTACTGAAACTGAAAAGGTAGATCTGTACCAAAATGGGCACAAATTAGTAATACAAAATATTGATTCTGCAAGACAGAATGTCAGTTAAATCCACCAAAATGAACACTGAACCCCCATTTATTGCTAATGTGGTGTTACCTTAAATAAGATCACTTAATGACCATAGAAACAAAGTAGTTCCAACTTTCCTTAAATAAAATGGTAGCTATTAGCAGCAATATTGCAGGAAGATAAACATTAATGTTATGTAAATAACATATCCAGTATGTAGTACTTCACGCTTACACATTAGCTTTGAGCTCATTACAGTGATACTAGTGTGTTGATGTACTTGTGGTGGTGCAGCCCCCCAGCCCACATTGCAATGTCAATACCAGCCAACAGTGTTCTTGTTTTAGTTACAAGAGCAGTGGGGCCAACATCATTCTTGTTTCTATTGCAAGTCCAGCAAGTTGAGACAATCTGGTACCTTCTTGTCACAGTGCAAGTACAGAAAATTGGGGCAATTAGTCACATTTACTACACCTGGAACTCCTGTTACCTGAGAAACATACCCAAGACCCCTCCTGCTCAGATCACAAGCCCTTTCTGAAAGTTGCCAAGATCACTTGACAAGAATTGTGATCACAAAGGAAAAGTACTGATCAAACTCAATCATCTTACAACCCTATAAATATTGATCCCAAAATGAGACCCTCCGGAGCTTTCTGGGATTGCAGGAGCCTGCTACCCTGTATTTCACAACATGATTCAGACTGTCCACTGAGAGAAGCTGACACAGGGATAAGAGTTATGAGTTTCAGACCATCTGCTGACAGAAACTGACAAAGGAAAGAGAGCAAGTATAGCTCAATTTAAATCACTGGGTACCAAAATTTACTATAATTTGCAGAAAAGTAAACATCTTAATTATATAGGTTAACCTCTATATCTGTTTCTGTATGCTTTGATTTAGGAAACTCTGTCCTATATCTCAGGTGAACCTTGCCATTTTCAGATCTTTAACTAAGTTGATTAGAACAAATTTTGTTAAATCACTGATCATTGGCTGATGATTAAGCATTGTTAAAAATCATATAATCTAATCCTGTGTTAATAAATCTTAAATTGCTGCTACCTCAAAGATGTGCTGGATCCTAAGATTAACATTTTGCGACAGTACTGCAAAACCACCCATTGTGGTTTATATCAAAATTTGCACATTAGAAAAACACCTCTGCTAGTCACTCCTTTAGGAATGCTGTTACGTTCCTGTAAGAAACCCAGTCCAATCCACTGATTCCCTCCTCCCACAAAACCAAACCAAAAACCATCAAGCATATTAACAATTTTCCTCCTGTTATTAACTAGGCAGAGTGATGCATTTAAGCAATCTCCTCAAAGATGAATTAAACCAGAATAAACCTGGGTTTTCTGTATTACATTAAGAACACCTGAGATTGATCAGTGAAGCAAAGTACAGTATTTTAATACAAAAAATGCTTGTTGCATTAACATGTAATTTCACTGGACTCCCTTAATTAGTACTTCTCATTGAAAAAATAAAATTTCTTCTTAACATACCACACACCAGGTCAGTTAATAGAACAATTCTTCATTTCAAAGCTGCCTTCTTAGTGCAGATTCCTTGAAGATCTTGTAGATTTATTTTTGATCTAGGAAAGATAGCAAGATAACTACATTAGATAGTTAAAATTATATGCTGCTATTATATGCTACAAATATTCATGTAATTATTATTAAATCTCGTGTACTTGAAGGGCAGAACTATAGAGAAAGATATGAATTTTTCTATTTCTTACCTGTTGTGAATCATGTGGCTTTTGACTAGATGTCCAGCTGCAAGAGCTGCCATTAGTGATAATTCCCCTGCCATCACTGTAGCACATACAATTTTAGCAAGCTGACGGGCATTTTCACCAGGGTTATCTTGGCTTGCACCTTGAACCCCTAACATCTGAAGAGAAAAAATATGCAATATTATGCTATGAAATCTAAGTAAACGTATGCTAAATTTTAAAGTAAGCCATTCCAAATTATATCCAATCAACTAGCTTTAAGTTTCTTTAAAGATTTGAGTTTTAAGAATAAGATATATGAAAACAATTAAATAATTCTAAAATTTTAAAGTCAAATCCACCAAGTTTCAAGAAGCCCCATTCCCACATTACTCGGACACAACATGAAAGCAATCTTTAAAGTAATTTAGCTTCCTAAATCAAACTTTCTGCTTTATACCTACAAACAGGCCTGCTGTGGAAGCAAATTGGTGCCTCCACCAACAGTTCCTATTTCTATAGAAGGCATTGTGCAGCTGATGTATAGGTCTTCGTTGGTGAAACCAGTTCGCTCCATCAAAGTGATGCAATTAGAGCTGCCCACGTTCTGTGCAGCATCCTTTAGACCAGGAAGAAGAAAAAACCCAAAAAACTCAATTAAGTGTTTGGTTAAGAATTAAAGAAAAGCTGAGTTGGTGTAAAACAAACCTACCTGACCACAGGCGATATAGATAGCTGTCACAATGTTTGCTGCATGTGCATTATAGCCACCAATGCTACCAGCCATCGCAGAACCCACCAAATTTTTGTTTATATTGACTTCAACTATGTCTTCTGTAGTTGTCTTCAATACCTAGGCAGAGTGATACACTTTTACTACACCATTCCTTAGGCAGGAGTAGAAATACCTCATTTCATGTTAAATAAGCACCCGCCCCTTGATTCAATCACTGTCCTAAAAATCTACTTTTATTTTTGTTCAAAAGGAGCCCTTTTGAACGCAGGCTGCATTATCCAAATGAAAAGTCAGTGCAAAGGGTTTGGACTTGCACATGACTTAGAAAAATTCATCAACTACCTTCTCTGGTTTCAAATTCTCATTCATCTTCAGTATAAAACAAACAAAATCAACTTGGCAGAAATATCGTATTAATTCATCTTGACATGATAGCAACTTTCCTCCAAGCTGCTCCAGACAGTAAGCCCTCCCCAATTTTGCTCTGTATAAGAATACAGAGCTAAACTAAAGAGTTTAAACACCACAGCATGCTACACTGCTAAATAAACATTGTGCACGGTAATATCAAATTAAGCAATGTATTTATAGTATATTGACTGCATTTTGAAACCTTCAGACAAGATATTTACACAAAATTTAGTACAAAAATGATCAAAAGAGAACAAACAAGATAGCACCACGAAAAAAGTTTAAGACATTCCTGTGTAGTAGGAATAGCAACTGATGACAGAGATCTGTGCTAAGTCTACAATACTTAAAAAAATATGAAGTTTAATATATTAGAGTTCAATGTAAGTAAGTTTAGTGATGTACATAGTTGAGGTGTGGAAAAAAACATCCCAAATTTACTTGAAACACCAATTACCAAATGCTGGGCTCCTCATTATTACGCTGTAATGAAATCTTATGGTTATAATAGATATTGCCACTGAATCAACAGTAAAAATGCAAACAATTTGATAACTAGGAAACTACTAGGAAGCAAAATCAAAACACATACTTATGCCAATGTATAAATCCAGATTGCGCACACACATACTTTGAATACTGTGTCCAATTCCATACACAGAATTTTAAAAGTTTTGGAACTGAAAAAGATCCAGAGATAAGGATGTTCAAAGACATGCCAGGATAGTCTTTTTACTCATTCCTCAGAGAAACTAGTACTTTTCAGTCTGAAAGTTAGAATAGCTGGTAAGGTAGAAGAGCTTTGTTAGAGCTATAAAGTCTTGATCAGCAGAAAGAAGACAGAAGTCTTAAGTATTTCTTCCAGTACAAACTGGAGCATTGTCAAGCAAGATCAACAACAAAAAGGAGATAGTTCTTCGTGCAAGGTGTTACTTCACTGTGGAATTCTGCTCCATACATTAGTACTAAAAGTTTACATATTTTCACAGAAGGGACTGGAAAAATTGGTGGAGGAGGGAGGATAAAAATAAATAAATAAACAAATAAATAAATAAATTCATCAAATACTAAAGCACCAATTCACACAATCTTGAACACAACTTACAGTTATATCTGTACTGTATGTATCAATTTTGTAAAATATATTCATTTTTATAAACAAATGAAATAAAGCAGACACTTACTTCTCTGACAACCTTGGCTGGAATGACTGCTTCACAGACAACAGACTTCCCTCTTCCTTCTATCCAATTTATAGCAGCAGGTTTTTTGTCTGTACAATAGTTGCCACTAATAGCTATAACCTGGAGATCAGGAAACTCTTCATTCAACCTTGCCAGTGCTTTTTCAGTACCCTGTGAAAAGAGAAACAGATATAGGGCTAGTATATCATTATGATTGTAAAACAAGCTACTAAAGGACAGTGGAACAGCAAGATTAGATTAAGTCTAATCAGATCATCAAATACAACTGAAGAAAAGAACATGATTTCAGGAAGGAACCCGAAACAGGAGAGAGGGAAAAAAAAGTTAAAAGAAAAAAAAAAATTAAAGTCTATCGCTATCCTTTCTAACTACTTTGAGAATTAAATGGGGAATAATTGGTTCTTCCCAGTACATATGGACTCTCTGGATGCATTCTAGGTGAACAGGCATATGCTTACCATACTGAAGATGCAACATGAACCAAGGCAGGCAGTACAAGCATGAAATGAATTCACTTTGGACATAGTGGAAAGAGCTTCTCTATTACTAGGAAGTCAGACAAAAGGTCTACTATATTTAGTACCTGTCTACAGCCAGATCCATTTATGTAATGGTTCTGATAAACTTAAATTGTAATACTGATTGCCTAATTATATAATCTCAAGTAGTACAAGCCCCCTCCCAATCTATGGGTCACATCTTAGGTTCTTCCACCTGTTTGCATAAAAACCAAAACCATAGAGAACACACCTGCCCACTGCCACTCACCAGATTTCTAATCCCTTATTTACAAGGGGTGATAACACAGTAACAAATTAAATTACTGCTGTGTAAAAACCTTTGACTCAAAGCAATAGATCAAACAGCTTAAACTTATTGAGAATACTTTGTTTAAAAATAAAAAATAAATAAAATACAAAGTTACTTTAACCCTTTTTTTTCCCCCCAATCATCCTGTTCTTGTTTACACTTGACAAGGTCAAACACTTTTATTATTTTATAGTACTGCAAACAATGTTATGTCTTATCTTTCTGTCTTTATACGCCAGGTAGTCACAGACTGGTAGGATATAATTATTTATTTTAAAAGAAATACACATTTGTGAGAGACTTAAGGGCACTGGACCTTACTTTTGAAATCATATTCATTCCCATTGCGTCCCCTGTTCCAGACTGAAAACGGATATAAAGGTTACGACCAGCCAAACTGATAAGTTTTTGTAGGCGGACAAAACTGCAAGAAAATGTAATTACTTACAATCCTCAAGGAAAAAGATTAAATTAATTTTAAGTGGCAAAATGACAGTAAATCTTTGCAGATAGCACTTAACTACACTGTGCTATCTGTACTCCTCCCTCAGTGCAGGAAAAAAAACATCACAGCTACCATGCATATAATTCTCTCAAGTAAATACTTTAAAAGTGAACATTTTAAAATGTTCACTGCCTTTTTATGCTTTCTATCCCTGGACTTCATGAAATAAAATAAAATACGTGGTAACATAAATTTAACTCCTTTGTATTCCCTAAAACATCTGACTACCAGGTATAAACTAAAAATGAAGCCTTTGGAAATTCTTAGGTCAGTTTTACAACAATGCAAACCCCATACTATCTTCAACAACAGTGCAAGCTCCACAAGTCTAAGCTTTATTCATACAGAGTAAGTCAAACAGAACCCAGGAAACACTGCATTTAAACAGCAGCATGAGTTATTCTCACCAAAAATATACATATGTCCTTGGGCAACACCTGTAAGATCGGTAAGAAACAAAACTGATAAGGAAATCACCAAGTCTTCCTCAAGAAAGCAGGTAATCATAAGTCTTAGAATAAACTCTAGGGTTGGAAATAAACTTACTCTTAATATTGCTTTACATTTTTTAGGTATTTCAGTTGTAACATTAGTTTATCCTGTAGTCTATGG
>VXBW01006169.1:411878-425882 GCA_013400375.1 Thinocorus orbignyianus | reverse complement strand
TCTGTGATTCTATGAAAATGAAATATATACAGGCACATACATGTAGTACCTCACTTTGCTTGTGCCAAAGGGAAAAGCACATATGGGGATTTTTTGGAATGCTTTTCATGAAGCAGCAGTCGCACGAAAGTCACTCTGCTCTATGTAAAGAGGAACTGTGCCCATCGTTTGCTTAAATTTATTTCATGGTCCAGCTTGGAGAAAAGTAGATAACTGCATGCTGAGTGATTGCAAACAACAACAAACAAAAATGGGGAAGGAATGGTTTTAAATGTGAATGATTTGGTTGTTATGCTTAGTTTGTAACTGTTTGCTGATGCCAATCAGTAATGTAGAAATCTCTTTCATCTTAGTGTCATTTTTCATGAAATAATTATATGGAAGCATACCTAATTACAGAGGGTTTTTTTTCAAGGTTTTTATAATGAGCTGTTTTGAACTCTATCCATTTTGTTCAGTAACTTGCATTAACAAGAATTTGGAAGAGTGCATTTGTCAAAATAGCTCTTTTTAGTCATAGATTTTGGTGATGACCAGTTTGATACCACAGATCTTAATGTGTTCAACTTTTCACTAAACTATTACTTCTTTTTTTCTTTATTTCTTTTCCCTGTGTGATTAGGATACGAAGCAAAAATGGAAAGCAGAATGTGCCATTATCCACAGCAACTGTGTCTATGGTTCATAGTGTCCCAGAACTGAAAGTTAGCTCTGAGGTGAGTGCCACCACGCTTTCTTTATTCATACCTTTCACCGTAGCTCTGCAGTTGAGAAGCTTAATTAAAGGAGTTTCTTCAGTGTTTTATATATTTCATACAGAAAAGAAAGTTTGGCTTCCCTTTGAAGAGGAATTTGGGGTTGAACATCAGTAGCTCAGGGTATTTGTGCATTTACCCTGTTACAAAATGATTGTTGTCAGGTTTTATAGTGGGTATTGTAGAACTGGGCACTGAAAAGATGGCATCTCTGTGACAGCAGTATGGAAATGTACGACTGTAATGTTTGTGTCTCTAGGAATGAACAGTTTGTGGAATACTTAGTTTCCACTAGCTTAAATATGTTCAAAGCTTGAAACCTAGCTTTACCCTTCACCCTGAAATTGGTCCCACTAAATACAGTAAAGCTAGTTTGTTTGCAACTTATCTATATGATAAATTTATTTCATAGAATCGTAAAATTGTCTGGGTTGGAAGGGACCTTGTCAGATCAAGTCCAGCCATCAACCTAACGCTGATAAAAACCATCATTAAACCATGTCACTGAACCATCCCATTATTCTTCAAATGATCTGTTCATCTGAGTTATCAAAATGTGTTTGTTCGTTCCTCAGTTTCTTTAGAGGAAAAAACATGTTTATTCTGAAGATGAACTTTCTTGATCTCTTTTTACCTTTTTATATTGCTGTTTGCCTTTTGGTTTTTTTTTTTTCTTGTTTGGTAACCCTTCAGAGAACATTGAGAAGAAATGTGACAATTGAAGTAACTACAAGTGTCCCCAACATAGCAGAGCATTTTAAAGGGCAATTTGCACTTGAATCCTTCTCCTTCATAATGCTTCATCTAACTTTGCTTTTTAAGTTCAGCAGCCCAGTGGGTAATATTGCAGCTTGCTATCAGAAGTGGTTAAAGTGAATGTGGCACTTTAAAAGTTTATAAATATTCACAAGAGGAGCGAACTTCAGCTCAAATTTACAGGAGTGTAAGGTCTTTGATACGAGTGCCCATAGAGAGCTCTATAATCTGAGTATTTATGACTGAAGTCATGTGTTCCTTGAGGTCAGGTTGACAGTTATAATCATGCCTCTCATTAGCTGCATCAGTTTGATACTCAGCCTAAATGATACGAACGTAGTGACCAAGGCTTCCAGATTTACTGAATTTGTCCTTTGTATCTCCTCTCAAGACTCTTGACCTTAATTCATTGGTTACCTATTTCCTAGATTTGGAGGTTGTTGAGTTTATCAGTTTTAAGAGCTGCCAGTGCCAGAAAGATCTGAGAGTAGGCTTAGGGAGTTGACTGTTTTTTCTGCTGACAAAGCTGACATCACTAGTTATGTTGAAGCATCCTTTCTTATGCAATTAGTTTGTAGCAGAACTTCTTCCCAAGCTTACAATACACAAAAGATAATAAACCTAACTTATTTCTTCTAAGCTAAGCTTAGTTGTGAATATTTCTGTTCCAGCAAGCTGAGCAGCTAGGAAGAGAAGACCAACAGCGACTACATCGAAATCGAAAACTGGTGCTGATGGTAGATTTGGACCAGACATTGATCCATACTACAGAGCAGCACTGCCAACAAATGTCTAATAAGGTAAGTATTTGCTGTTAACTTTCAAGTCAAACTAACAACAGGAATATTTCTAACAGTATTTAAATGGTGGTTCTTTAAGAAAACATTCTGTGGTTAGATAAATTTGTAGTTGAAGAATAGCAGAAAGTCATAAGTTAGCTTTTTCTCTACATTTAAATTGATGGTTTTCTTTCTTCCATGTATGCTTTCCTGTACTTTTTCATCCCAGTCACTTTAAGTGAGAAGTTTCAGGTAGCTATTTTTAATCTCTGCTTTCCTTTCTCTACAGTTTACTGAGTTGTAGAGTACTGAGCTGAGTGCTTAGTAATGAGTTTTCTTTTGCCCCCCTCTAAGTCTGAGGCGAGTGTAGTAAATTACAGTTGGAAGACCCTTGTGGGGTAATCCTATGCTTTTTTACATCTGTCATTCCATGAATATGTCTAGTGATTTATTATTTTTTTTTCCTTCAACTTTGTTTTTTTGGGAGGGGAATTTGGGATGTTGCTGTTTAACTTCTTCATGAAACATTATTGAACTGAGAGAGGGACTATTGGCTTGTAATGTTCCCAATTTAGAAACTTTAAAACAAGAAGCACACTGGAATGTCTACAGTGATAATACAGGAGGATGCAAATTCAAACTCCAATGTCATGCAAACTGTGGTTGCATAGTTCCTCTTTCTTTCCTCCTGTCTGCTCATGTCCAGTAGGTTCAGCACATGTTCACACCTGCTAGAAAAAAAGCAAGTTCTAAATATGTTCTGCAATTAAGAGAGTAAAGGGAACAGTGAATGTTCAGTGTAAAGATTAAAAACCCTTGTGTACTTGAGAGGTTATGTCTTCCTCTGCATAATAAATGCATGGTTTGGAGAGAAACATTTTTTAATGATGTTTAGATACATTTATTTTTTCTTAATCAGGCTCTTAATCTGCAAATGTCCTTCCTCATTTGCTCTCTGATGGTGTGTTTCCATAGACATAATATTTTTGTATCCAACAAAGTCTTTCTCTGAGCTCAATATGTACTTAAACTAATCTGAGTGAAGTTCACTGAGCAGTATTGATTGAAGTGAGATCCTGAACTTTCAGAGATTGGTTTGCTGCGAGTAAAGATTTGAATGAGAGTTACCTTGATCATAAACTTTTCAACAGTGCAGTTTCCTGATTTTTTTAAAAGCTTCATGCCTGCCCCAGAGAAAAAATGAGCTCTGGATTTTAATCATCCATGTAATCTGGTGGCCAAAACTTCCTTTAGCCTAGTTGGACCAGATAAAAGTATTGGAGGTGATGGAAAAGGGCACTTCTGGAAGACTGGCATTTCTGTTTGGTATTTTGATAATATGAAACATGCTTTTTTTTTTTTTTTTCCTAGGGAATATTTCATTTCCAGTTAGGTCGAGGTGAGCCTATGTTGCATACTCGTTTGCGTCCTCATTGTAAGGAATTCCTGGAAAAAATTGCCAAGCTGTATGAATTGCATGTTTTTACTTTTGGCAGCAGACTGTATGCACATACAATCGCAGGTGAGTAGTATGTTACATTTAACAATATTTACATAATCAGCCTTCACAGTCATAATTAGTTTTCTTTCTGTGGCTGTTTTCAAGTATTTGTTCTTTGTTTCATGTGAAAACACTCCCTAAATAGTCCTCTAAGCAGAATTCTTGCCTCGTTTACAAGGCAGTACGTGTATAGCCTGTACTTTTAGAGTGAATCCTTTCTTTCCCCATCAGATGTGGTGGCTTTTTGCTTTCCTGATGGTTAGAGAATGGGGTTGTAGCATAAGAACTAATGCCTTCCCATGGAATTAAACAAGAAATCATGCTGATGGGCTGTAAAAATGATCTGCAACATCACATATTCTTCTTAAGAACTTGAAGATTTTCAGTTACTAGGAGAAAATATATTTATTTGAATTACAGCAGTAGTAGTCTATGGTGTGGGTCACTGGCTGAAATGTTTTGGTCTTTTCCAATAAGCAGGAAAGAAACTTGCCCTGTTGTGCAAATATGTGGGTCAAATGCGTGTTCAGACTGTGACCATGTATTTGGTCTTCCTTGACAATAGCATTTTCACCTCAGACTTTTCCTTTATTAAGTCTGTCAGACTAAGACAATAGAATTAACGATGTTGTAAGTTATGAGTCTGCATGTCAAGCTGTCTGTGCTGCTGTTCCACATCTCCAAGCTTTTTCTTTAAGTTGTCTTTCACATCCGCTTTTTTAATGTCGTGTTGCCATGAGTGCCTTGAGCAATGCTATCCCAATGATCCAGTTTCTTGGCAAGAAAGGAAGATCCCAAAAGAGTTAGCTAACTATACGAGCTAGCTCTAGACCAGCTTAGAAAAGACTTGTCTAGTTAGAGAATTCTTCATGCATGTTGAATAAGACACAGAAGGTGCTTGTAATGACAAATGTAAGAGACTCCTGTAATTGGAGACCACAAATAGGTATCACTTTCCAACTAATCTCCTTGAGAAGGTTCAGGAGAGGCATGTCCTGTCCTGCCCATTCAAGGGAACGTTTCTACATCACTATGTGTTTACTGGCTGAGTTGTTGTTTGAATAGTCTTCCTAAAGCTTTGGCAGTCTCACTGTTGGGTTTTTACATTGCATACTGCTAATGCATGAACACTTTTGTACCCTGCTGTCCTTCTTATGGTGTGGGCATTTCTTGTGTAGCAAAAGGAGGATGGTTTTCATATACACGAGGTGTAAGTACCTGGTAGTAAGAAAGTGGGTGGGCAATCTTCCTCACCTTGGATCTAAATGCCAAAATGTGCATGTGGCCTAAGGTCAGAAGATGTAAAGTTTCAGAGCCGGGGAGAGGAATGAGTTGCAGAGATAGCTAACTTACGTGTAAGTGCTTTTCCAGTGATTGATCTTCTCTCAATGTGTGATTTTGGTCCTGTGTTTGCTTATTTTGATCTCTGAGCTAAAATCTGGATTACCCTGCAGGCCCCATGTTGGCACAAACTGATATTTATAATGTGACAAGCCTCTTTGTGGGCATCGTACTTGAGCTGTTCCATCTGTTCTATAGAGGAAATAGCCACCAAATGAGCAAATTTTTAGGTATTACTGCTTCCTGACATTCCCAGACTTCTGGAGTTTTGCCTGAAGCTGTCTAACCCCATCAAAAGCCTACAAAGTGGATTACTTGTACGGTGATGATGATCGTTTCAACTGAAATATGTTGGTACTGAGAAGCAGTTGATAGAGCCCTTGATCCACACACTCACCTGTGTAACCAGGATGCAGTAACTAAGAAATATATAGCTAAAACATACAGAGAACACTTGGTGGCAGTATTGGTTAAATGATTTCTCACAGAAATCCCTTGGTCTGATACTTTACCGCTAAGCCTGTGTTACATAAAGGAAGGATTAGTAATAAAATGCTAGGAATCTTTTTTAGAAGGAAAAGGTTGTTTTCTTAGGTCCTCTATATAAATCCTAGATTTCATTCTGAAATCTGAGCTGCTGCTTCTGTGTCCTGGAAGGCTTTCTCCTCACTTTGCAAACAGATGACATCTCGTCAGTCCTTTTCTCTACTCCCAACTGACTCCTCTCAGACACTAAGTGGGATTAGCTGATATTTGCAAACAACATTTATGTCTGCTGAAGTCATTTATCCTAAATCTGTTCATAGTTTGGCACGTGTACAAAGTCATATATTGTAGTACATTAATGAAGAGGAGTTTGGATTTTATAATTTAGAACTCCCTGTAGCTCCCTTCTACACAATTATTTTGACCAATAGTTACCTAAGTTGTTTCCTACTCTGCATAAGAGAAGTTTGGTGTACTTAATACTGGAGATGGCATAAATGCTGGTGGTAAAAGCTACTGTGAATGTTGAGTTCTGAGGCCACTGGGCAACAGTAACACAATATGAAATCACTCTGAAGGTTTAGGGGGGGTATTTAGAAAGTGCAGGACTAAGTGGAGGGCAGTGAAATGATACTCAAACTCAGTATGTTTTGTTACAGCAAGTATATTATAATATGTATTTCATATAATATGTATTTCACTAAAATGACAGAATACATATGTCTGAAAGCCTCCAGTGCTGTTGAAAGATGGGGTCAGCAGCTCTTTCTGTGTTCTGAAGTAGGACCTGAAGCAGAACTGGAGGTGACCTGATTGTTCAGAAATTCAATTTCAGATTAATTTTGAAAAGGGCTTCTTCGAGTTCATGTTGGATCCTACTGTTATATCAGTTCTACTATGAATTACTGCTTACCTCAGTCTGCATCTAAGGCTTGAGACTTGGCCATCATGAGTTAGTTACTTTAGATCATTGCATATTGTGATGGATTTTTAACTTTAGAAGTCTCATTTGCAAGTTTGCTGTTCTAAGAGTCTATATAAGATCAGGTAACACAGTTTGATAAGACTCCACATGCAAAGACCCAGTCTGAAATACTGGAGAACAACCAGCTGGGTGAGAATGGTTTCTGCTAGGTGAGTCTACTGAATAGTCCCTCCTAAGACTACAGCCAACGGATAATGATGGGGTCTTCAGTTTGTTCAAGAAACTACTTGAAGGCATGCTTAGTCTCATAAGTTAGACAGTGTGCTAAATGGAAGCTCAGTTTTGATTTGAAACAGCAAGTCTTTGTTTTCAATCATTTTGACTTCTAGAAAAGGCTGTGATTGATTTATTTTTTGAGAAATTAATCAATTTATCCCTCGACTAGAATGATTTGTGCAAACTAGTACTTCTCTAGTTAAAAAAACAAATATTAAGAAAAAAATTCATTGCCAACACTAAGGCAGCAGCCTGTGACCTTAATAATTTTTCAGGATATTGTGGTGGGAAATGGATGAGAATAAATAAATAAATGGAACAAAGTAAAGAGTACAACTTAGGGACACTTCTGCCATTTCTGTATACTCTGTGAGTTTCTATGTAGACCTTTTCATTGCTCCAAAGTCATAGAAACTTGCCACAAAATGCTCCTGCAGAAAAGTGACATTGTCTAAATAGATGAGGGGTTTTTTTTGATGGTCTGTATTGACTTCTCTTAAAAAAACCCAAAGCCACTACCAACAAAACAAAACAAAAAAACCCAACCCACAACAGCCAAACACCAATACTTTGGAAGGTATCAGCCATTTAATAATGAAGCTGAAGCTTTCAAAGGTTAGTATCCAAATAGTGTACTATCATCAAATTCTAAAACTTTCAGTATATAGGCTGTGAAAAGATTATTTTGTTTTATTTTGAAGGTAGAATTTTTCATGAGGGTTTCAGTTCTTTTTGTTACTGAAACAGAATAATAATGATTTCTTCTTTTTATAATAAAGAAGTTAGAACTAAGGCAAGGCTAAGATTTCTCTTGGAGGGCATATCTGCATCTACTTATTTTCGATGTAAGCTTTTTAGTTCTTTAGATATATATTCTATTTGCAATTATAAACCATTTAGAAGTTAATGTTTTAACTTACAGTGTGTGATCTAGCCACTACGCATCTTGTTTGCTATTGCATGGAGTACTTTTAGTGAATTATTAAGGGGACAAAAGTGTTAAAATTAGTAAGTCTTTATCAAAGCATTCTTGAAAAGCCCCAGAACACTGTCTCATCTCTAATCCATGGCAGCATGTGTTTGGACTTTCTTAGTTCAGTTCTCTTTTTCTTAGTTTTTGCTAGTCAACACTGCAACTCGGTGCCCTGTTTCAGTTTTGCAGTTTAATCAGTGCACTCCTGCCCAGTTTAGCATAGGGAGCCCCCATGTATTCAGATAACTAGGAGAAAAGAGTTGGTTGGGGAGAACAGCAACTTGTGTGACAGCTTATGTAGTTTGTCAAAGTATCTGTGTGTACAGCAATAAATCTCTGTAGCTAATTCTCTCAATTCATTATGCCTAGGTACTGCAAGGGTCTCACTACAGGGGATGATTCTACGAGTTTGCAGCAATTCTTAAGCATAGTCGGGTGAGTTAAGGTTGAACCTCTGTCCTTAACTCGGAATTTTCTTGCTTTTATGGGTTTTAAGTTATTCTAATTACACATTAATACTAAGTACAGGATCAACTTTTCAGAAGTGATGACTGATTTGGTTTGGGTTTTGTGGTTGTTTTTTTTTAATTTGTACCCTCTGGTTTTGAAGACCCAACTTCGCATGCTCCTGGGAGCTGGACTTCTAAAAGGAGTTGAACATGTTTTCTGTGCTAATTCCCTTGAAAGAAAATTTAAGTTGATCCTTATAGTCTGTAGTAATTTTGAACTCTGGTTCTGGCTGTAAGATGGCCATCATATAAAGTAAATTGTTCCCAGATGAAGTATTGACTGCCTTGTATTATTCATCAGAACAATGAGAAGTTGATGCTACCTTCGATTCAGATTCAGTAAAATGAAAAATTAAGATTAGCATGTAAAATGCTAGTTTTTTTAAGTGATTATGTGGCTGTGATATTGGAGGCTAGGTTCAGAAGCATGTGCATGTGTGTTTGTACACCTGAGTCACCGTTTTCCTAAATAATGGCATTTTATCTTGCTTTAAGATCAGCTAGCACAGCTCCTGTTTGGTTTTTGGTTTGCCATCTTTTTTTTTCTTCTTTTTTTTTTTTTTTTAAAGAGTGCAGTCAGAAAAGATACTGCAACTAGGCCTAAATATTTGTAGGAATCCTAGGCTATATTGATTGTATGTCAATTTATGAAGGTATTTGTTAGAGGTACAACTTAAAACCTACAAATGCAAGAGCTCTGGCTGCAACTGTCCTTTAACTTGCCCGTTGTGCTTAAGAGTATTGCAGCATGTTGCCGCCTCTTGTGAGACTTCTTTGCAGTCCCTAGGCATAATGAGCTAAGGAGACCATTTAACTTTAAAGAACCACCTGTAGAGATAAATGTAAGTTGCAAAAATCCTGTGTCTATCACCTGCTGTATCTCTTTCAGCCTCATTTATGTGGCTGTCACAAGTTGAGTTACTTTAGTTTCAATTTTCTTGCTATGTTGAAAGAAAACGAGATGGGAGTTTTAATCCTACTGCATTAGAACAAATACTTGATCCACTGCACTTACCCTTTCCCCTGCGTAATGTCTCTTACCTTAAAATTGTACATTAGTTAAACTGCTGTTGCAGAGTTTAAAATAGCTGAATTCTATAGAATGCAAACAAGGATCAAGCATCTTGAAGGTTAACTTCTTAATTTCTTCTTTCAAAAGGATTTTTGGACCCTGAAAAGAAGCTTTTTTCCCATCGGATATTGTCAAGGGATGAATGTATTGATCCATTTTCTAAAACTGGGAATCTTAGGTATGTATATGGGTCGTANACTTTAACTTTAGTATTAATACTATTATTAATATATTATTAGTTATATATAATATAATAATTATTAATATTAATGATATTAACANGAAACAGAGAATATGCTGAATATCATAAAAAAATTACTCCCTCTGCACTTAACATATTTATAGCTCTTCCTTATCTGCCTCTTAAATATCAACACCATCTCAATGAAATGGAGGTGTTAGATATTGCAGCATTTCATAGAATCACAGAATGGTCAGAGTTGGAAGGGACCTTAAAGATCATCCAGTTCCAACCCCCCTGCCCTGGGCAGGCACACCTCNCAGGTCGTGGTTTTCTCATTTAAAGTAAAATTCCCAGTTTGAAGATAATTCTTATTTAAATGTCTAGTGTTCTGACTTCAAATTTGTGCTGTGCATCTAGCAGCTTCTGTTCTGCAGTGTTTCCTGAATTTAGGTCCTTTAGAGCCTTGAATTCATATTTTCATCTAAATTCAGGTTCTGATCTTTTTCAGAGTATAAAACCAAGATTTTTTTTCTAGAAGACAGATATGTTTAGTGTTTCATAAACCTAGACTGAAAATGATTGCCCCCTCCCCATCTGACCTGTCATGGTTTCGGCCAAATTTACCAAAAACAGGTTGACACATGGCCCTTCCTGTCCCCAAAAAGAAAGGAGAGGAAGAGATAAGGAGATTTAGGAGATTAGAATGAACTAAGCTACTTTAACTTTAGTATTAATACTATTATTAATATATAATTAGTTATATATAATATAATAATTATTAATATTAATGATATTAACATTGATGCTTTTCTGCTTCTGACCCTCCAATGGGGCAAATAATGAAATTACCCAACCTTGGTTGTTACAGCAATAAGCAAGGGCTTCTCTGCACACCATTCCTTGGGATAATCAGGTCTCATCACTGTCAAAGTGAACAGTTTTCTGAACAGTGTGCTGTTAATTTCGGAGTTTAGTTAATTAGAAAAAGCCCAGCTACAGAAGTAAAATTGTAAAACAGAATTTGTTGGTTTTACCTCAAACCAGGACATGACCACAGCAAGTCAGCTTTCTTTCTTCACTTTTTCTGTTTTCATATGCAAGTTTTTATCTTATGTTTTCTACCTTTTCTGCCTAGGTGGTAGAAATGCTACTTGTGTCTTTTTCCTACTTATATAAGAACATATTGTCCGTGTTTGCTGACATAAACTGTGAAAACTAGATCAAAATGTTGTCATATTTTGTTCTTGCAAAGGCTTGTTGGTTCTTGCTTCCAGACATTGGAATAAAGAATTTAGACTAGTTATTTCTTTTTCTTTTTAATTAACTTCCATTGCTTCAAATATTATATTGTGAATTCTGCCATTTTAATATTGCTGATGATTTTTTTCTAAGTTCAGATCTAAGCATGTCCTGCAGACATGCTCATACATCAACAGAAACTACTTTCATTAATAGTATCATTTTCTAAAACTGGATTCATTTTATCAACTGTTTTGTCTCTTAGAGATCTCTTCCCATGTGGAGATTCCATGGTTTGCATCATTGATGATCGAGAAGACGTTTGGAAGTTTGCACCCAATTTGATAACTGTGAAGAAATATGTATACTTTCAAGGGATAGGAGATATTAATGCACCTCCTGGATCAAGAGAAATTCAAATGAAGAAGAAAGGTAATCATAGAACTCTTAAAACTGCTTTTATAGCTTTTTTTCCACTTTTGGAATGTGATTGATGTAAGTTATTGGGATAAGGTGTAAGTCATTGCTAGTGTTGCTGATGAGTTCAGATGAGCAATCCTAGACTGTTGTGAGTCCCAGAAGCTGCTCCTGAAGCAGAAACATAAGTAGCCTGGTAAAACTGGGCTGTTCTTGTTGATAGCATCCAATATGGAAACTTGACTGGTGGTGTTACCTGTAGGGCAGGAACATGCATGCGAAAGAGAGTCAAAGTAGGGTGACTTCATCCAGTCTTCCTGATAAATGTATGTTTGCAGATTTCTCTCTCTCTCTTTTGCAGACATCTGAAATGCCCGAAAACTATTATTCTGCCTTTTGAGTCTGTTACCATTTACTTGCATTTCAGCAGTCTCATTTGAACCCCAAACAGCATCTTTGTATTGCTAAATACAAAACAATTCAACTATTAAAATACAGTTGTTTTGGTTATGAAAAATAGGAAATATATGAAAACAATGGTGGTTTATAAAGGAAGTTCTTGTAGTTCAGGACTGGGACCTTCTGATGTGAATTTTGCCCAATTTCATTGATTCTCTGCAGTAGTTTCGTTGCCTTGAGATGTAATCATAAAATGCATGTTGCAAGATAAAGCCTTTAATGTTTGCATAATTAACACTTAATTACTTGTGACCCATGATTTACTATTTTTTTAATAATAAAAAAGGCTACTTACACAGCTTCTTTACAAAGGTAGTTTGTGAGGTTTTCCAGTTTTTTCTAGTAATTGCTGACGCCAAAGTATCTTAAGTTCAGAAAGCCTAGTTGTCACTTCTAAACATAGTGAAGTCTAACTCCATATGAAAACTGTGTGTTTAAGGAAAAAGAAAATAAAATTTTCACTAAACTTTTAAAACAACCCAAAATTTGAAAAAATATGCATATTTTCTTTCTTTCTCTATTGTGTCTTAGTAAACCACTCTACAAAACCAGAGGCACTTGTCTCCGCAGTGACATCAGCAAAGGATGCTGAAGAAATAAAGAATGTTACATGTGTAGAAGAACAAAGCAATGGTCTCAAGAAAGCTACAAAGGACCCTTGCACTGCAAATGGAAGTACTTCTGTTAGCAGTGAAACATCTGACTGGGATATGAACTCTCATGAGAAAGTTAACACCCAGGACTCTTTACCCGATAGCACTGATCACAAAACGGACAGTGAGGTCACTTATGATTTGACAAATACAAAAGAATCTCAGACTTTATCAGAACAAGTTGATAAAACAGAGTTAGAGCAGCAGCAAACCCAAGACAAGACAACAAATGACTTGGACTTTGAGCTGTCTAGTGACAGTGAAAGTGATGGTGGATTGGATACCAGAAAGTCATCCACTTCTGTATCAGATAGTGAGAATGAGGAAAAGAGAAGCTGGAAGAAATCCACACAAGCTCTGCAGGATGAGAATTTACAGAAAGAGAGTTGCACTGATGTGAGTGAAAAAAAGGATGGTCTGGAGAACCATTCTGGGGACACACAATCTCTGCCTAGTGAAAATATTCATGATAAAGCTGATCTTGAAGCCCAGGAAGAAAGTGAACAGGAAAGCCTTTGTGATTTAGGAAACGGGTGTGCAGACAAGAAAGAAGCTGAAACAGAGTCTCAGATTAGTGAACAGTCTGGGATTACAATGGGTGAGTCCTTAGACCAGAGTATGGAGGAGGAAGAGGAGGAGGATGATACGGATGATGACGACCATTTAATATACCTCGAAGAGATCCTTGTGCGGGTTCACACTGATTATTACACCAAGTATGATAAATACCTGAAAAAAGAGATTGAGGAAATTCCAGACATTAGAAAAATAGTACCAGAACTGAAAAGTAAAGTCTTGGCAGATGTAACCATAATCTTTAGTGGACTCTACCCAACAAACTTCCCCATTGAGAAAACCCGGGAGCACTATCACGCCACAGCACTTGGAGCTAAAATTGTGAAGAATTTAGTACTGAGTGCTGACGATCCTGACAAAGCAACACATCTCATTGCAGCAAGGACAGGTAGGTACATGAGACTTGGGGCTTCCATCAGCTATTTTTGTGGCAGTTCATTCATGCCTTGAGCTGTTTCTTGTGTAACTGATATTGGAGTTGAAGTTAAAAGGAAGATTCTTCCTAGCACAACTTAGAAGCATTTTTTTCAAAAGGCTTTTTTTGCTGCTTTTTAATCAAGTGTGGTGGTTAAGTGTTAAAAGGAGGACCTGCTAAATAACCTCTGGTGTAATGTATTGTGACTCACTGGTTAAGACTTGGTGATACTGAGCCTTTGACTATTAAGGAAGTTGAACAGAAACTTTATAGTTTATAGTGGTCTTGCTATAAAGTTACAGCAATGCCTTCTTTCTTGGTTTCTCATATTTCACCTCTCGGGGTTCAGTTTCACTTTGTACAGAATTCAAACAAATTTTGTCTTAAAGAGGCTGGAATCTGATAATATCCTGTCACTGCTCCCTGTAACCCTTATATCTTTGTCATGGGAGATGTAAGAGAGTTCAGCCTAACTTTTGATATGCATTTCACAAAGGTAACTGCTTTTACATAGCTGTAATGTACCGCTGGTGGCTGCTGTAGAGGAGCTAACAGGCCACCCCTAGCTGCTAGCACCAGATTTTGTGTGCACCCTGACCCTTGGTTACCTCACTGTTGGCCGTTTGAAGCTGCAATCTAAAAATCTGATCATCAAACCCATGAATTCCAAAAGTAGAACTGCATGGCT